>JAODLI010002311.1:0-10623 GCA_027575585.1 Percopsis omiscomaycus
GGGGTGTCTGGTAAGACTACAGTATGCTGATTTTGCAAGTGCCGCAATTTGTTCTTCTCTTTATATCAGTCTAGAAACCCTCTAATAGAAGTCATAGAGCTGGTGCCAACAGTTGTCACTCAAATCATTAGCAGGCGATTGGACCACTAATCAGAACAAGAACCACGTGGGGACTGTTTTCCAAACACAGGGGCTGCATCCGAATACTCATACTGCCTTTGCCTATATAGTAGGCAAAAAGCAGTACGTCACAATCCGTAGGGTGTCCGAATACTCAGCAGGCATTTTGTAGTAGTAGAACGGTAGGTGGATGACCTACATCACTACTTACGTTGAAATTGTGTGCAACATACTACACTACGCTATTCCATAAGTCAGCTGGAGCCTGAATTACCAAATAAGAATTCCCTGGGAAAAGAGAAAGAAGATGGGGGAGCAAAGCAAAGCAAGCGATAGTTGCAGCAATGCAAAAGGTTGTTATTGGCTTTGTACAAATTCAAGTATCAGGATGACAAACTGTCATTTCTGTCGTGAGGTTATCGACTCAAAACTAAAGGAAACTCGTATATCATTCGCAGCATACGTGGGTATATGTCATCTGTAAACATCCAGGTCAAAGGACAGGTAAGATGGCGGCTGAGTATATCCAAACTGTGTCCCTACTACTCGCTCACATACTGTGCCCATAGAGCGTACTACAGTACCAGTCGGATAGTCGGGTTCTTAACCAACGTTCGTCCATACTGAGTATTCAGATGCAGCCAGGGACTTGATTACTGTTGCCACCAACTGAACTACCCACCTGGCCGCTGATTGGGTGATGGCTCTGGTAATTGGGTGACAAACGGTTCCCAGTACCCAGACTGATATCAAGATGGTGTAAGAAGTCTGGTGCTGATACTTGATATGGTTTATGTTGAGGTCAAACTGTCTAAAAATTAAATTATGAAGCTTATAATATCCACCAGAAAAAGAAAAAGAAAAAAAAGAAATCAGTATCTAACCCACTCTTGGAACTTTAACACCATCTAAGCCATCAAAGGATATCAAAACCCCAAAAGACAAAGTGACATACTGACACACATAAAAAAATAACACTAAGTTAGGGTAAAAAAAAGAAGCAAAAAAGACGAAAGCCAACTGTCTCTCTCTAGAGTACCGAGTTGATGCAACAGGGAGTAAGAGCGCCCATTTCCTTTGCCAAGGACAGCATCAACCAACCCGCCCCGCTGTCTCTTAAAATGGCAACAAATTAAAATGTTCAGGACCATGGTGTGCGTGAGTGCGTACATGTCTTGGTGATCTGCAATGATTGATTGATGGAGAAGTGTTGGCAAACAAACGGCGACGCCCCTCGTGTGTCTTCGTAGCTTTGCAACCGATGCCAAGTCCCTCTCGGGTTCACGACTCTCTCGCCTCTGACGGGCAAGCGAGCGAGATGGCGTGTGAGAGAAAGTATAACAGGAAGTGTGTGTGTGTGTTTGCGCGCGTGTGCGTGCGTGCGTGCGCAGAAGCGGCTCGGTAGCCAACAGCAAAGCAACAGATGGCACCGCATCTCATTGTGACAACAACAACAAGACAAACACACACACACACACACACATCTAAAACCAAAAACACACAAAGGGATTGCAATTGATTTTGCACACCTCCAGTCAAACACACACACACACACACAGTCTCACCTTGGTGATCCTGGGGTTAGCACAGCGACTGTTGCCAGTCGAGGCGTGCATCCACCCTCCTGCGTCCGACTGCTGCTGGTGTTGGAGCAGAGAGGAGAGGTGAGGGCTAGCGCCCCCGCTGGTGGGGCACTCCTGTCGCAGGGAGCACTTCTTTTCCTGTACGCACCAGCCGCACTCGAAGCGCGGGTCGGCCTTCAGACACATGCCACAGCTGTCCCGCAGGGCTCTACACTTGTACAGGTGAGCTGGCAGAGAGGGGGGGTCACACTGAGAATCACGACTTCTATAAAACACTGTTAACAAGCATTTGGCTTGGATTTTAAAGACACAGTAGGCAACTTTGGATAACTGAACAAGGATGAATTAGAATTTGCACTGGCGTGATTGTCTAATTGGTTAATCTGATGAGGAGAGGTTGGTTTTATGCTTCTTTTTTTTCTCAAAGCTTCGCACCCTTGCACCATTAAAATATATTATTTATGTCACATTTACATGCCCCAGTTATGTCCAATAGCAATGAACCATCTGTTGGACAAGTACAATTGTGTAGAGGCTTGAAAATGGCACCAAATGATACTTTAAAGAAATGGATTAGCATTTGACACAGATTACACAAATGATCACAAACCCAATACTTAATGGCAGTAGGATATGATAGGTAGGCTACTGCCATATGGTAGTAAGTCTTTCACAATGTAATATATTGTAGCTATATATGCCAATTGTAGAACAGCTGAAATGTCACTCCAGCAGCAGACTAACACGAAAAGGCTGAATCATTAGCTGTGCTAGTCAGCGACAAGTGTGACATTTTAACTGTGCTGCAAGGTCCTTCTCTCGACATATAACATTGGACAGTGTGCTTGCCCCATCTCACCTATCTAACCTAGTCAAACTGACTAGGTCATATTGGTCAGAAATACATACACACCTGCCAATTGCTAAATGCTTGCATTGTCTTTGCTTTATTCTTATGGTTTCTGAGCATTCTCTATTCACCTTGGTTTATTCCTCTGAAATATAGCTTTAAATCCAGATCTACAGTATTTACTCACTTCATCATTGTCTGGGTGATAGTGTCTTCACAGACCTAGGTTAGCACTATTTTACAGTTCAAATAGGATTAATGTAGGCCTATATGCTTTACAAATACATTTCAAAGCAAAGGGGTCTGATGCTGGAGCAAAGAAACATAGAACATATACAGAACAACAAATAAAGAAAACAAACCTTCAGCGAAAACCAAAACTAAATCCGACGGGTATGCTAACGCTGCTTTCATTGCTAGTAGAATTAAAATTTCATACATTTTGCAAAGTTTAAAAAGTGATTAAAGCAAAGTAATGCAAATATACATAAAAGTAGCAAGCACCTTTGCTGAAAACAAGAACAGGAGGTGGAGAGGAAGATGAAAGCATGGTGGAGGAGAACATCTATGACACGCATGTTAACAAATTAGTGACAGCCACTGCTATCTTTAATGAATTCAAATGGATGGAGACAGGACAGGTCCCGCCAAGGGCACATAGCGAAAGAGAGATGGAGAAGTTGTGGCCTCCGCTTGGTCGCTTCTTTGCCTTTCCTTAAAAGACGACTGCTGGACTTCAAAGCGGTAAACGCCGTACCCATCTGCCTGCCTCGGCCCTCAGCTAGGCTAATCTGATTAGCCACGGCTAGGCTTAAAAAGTAGCGTCACGCTAATTAATCTGAGCCAAATGAATGATTTAATTACATTAACATTTCTACTTTACACCGGGGCAAAGCTGGGGCACCGCCGAACGGCTCTGCCTAAGACGGATAATGCTTCCCGAAATCAGACGGGAAGAAAGAGGGAGGGAGGAAATGGTGGAGAGGAGGAGAAGGTTTTCACAAGATTTGAAAGAGCAAGGCTGCTTTTGTTGCATAGTTTTTGGTGGCTTAATGCTTTCACCACGCTAAGTGTGGTACCGCATGCGCCTCAATGCTGTCAATATCAGGGTGATTAAATATGAATATGTCTTTTCTAAAGAGAAAACAAATCTTATCAAAAGGCAGACCCTCTGCACCTAGACTGCCAGTCTGAAAAGTGTCAATTCATTGTGTATAACTGAAAGGAGTCCATTAACAGCAGGCTGAAAGTCAAAGTCGACCTTTTAAAAACAGGATGCTAAGCTACTATATGAAGGATATTCACAAGAGTTACAGTGGAGATTTTGGCAACGTGTTAGTAAAGACAACTACCAGACAAAAAACTGTCCTAATCCTAAATAATTCAATGCCCAAAACTCAGAGTTGAACTTGGTTAGAACTGAAATGAGGTCATGAACGATAAGCATTATGTGTAATATGCTAATTGAACTGCATGTCTGTTATGTTATCAAATGAGGTCAGACTAAATACAGGGAAATTATATTAGATTTTGAGTGTGTGCGTGTGTGTCCGTGAGTGCAAACGTAAATTTTCTTCTAAACGTAAATTTTCTTCTAAACTATTATTAATTGTATATGACATACTCCACACCATTCTGGGGTACACTTGACTAAGCTTATCTGTAATGGGGCTTCTAAAATTAGCTTCTACCACCCAATGTGCTAGCTAAATCAATAATTAGTAACATTCTACAATTATAGTGTAACAATACTACTGTAGCCTTCTTGTTCCTACCTTCTTATCTGTTCTCAGCCATTAATTGACCCCAACAAACACTGATCTAACTTTCATTACTTTCTACATTTGTCACTTGTCATCCATCAATACTGTTCCTCCTTCATCCATTTCTTTGCATGTTTACCATCCTCTTATCGATTCATTCCACCCCTCACTGTAAAAAATGATTTGCTGTTCAACTTAACTTGGTATTCTTTTTACCTAGACACTTATAAATATAAATATGACATTTTATTTCATACTGTCCATCAGCATACCAAAGGAAAAGTTAAACAACAAATCAATATTTTTTTCCAGTCATGTTAAATTCTGTACTGAGATTGCGTGTTAAAAGCAATTCCCATTATCTATCTGCACTTTTTCTACAAAGGAGAGAAAAACAAATCACAGACTCCCAATTCATGACAGACAGATGAACGACCACTGTAATGAACAGCTGTAAAGCCGATACAAATGTTATGTCTGATTGGTTTTCAACACGAGAAGAACACTTTGAAAACAGCCTCAGTGTCTCCTACCTTGTATGTTTGAGGGGTTATCGATGACAAAGTGGCCGTTCCACACCACCGAGAGGTCAACTGGAAGGTCACTGATGTCACCGCCCTCATAGTCATACTGAAAGAGAGAAAATGACAGTCAGACAAACAGACATACAAGAAAGACGAAAGAGATAGAGGACATAGAAAATACTAGTTTTATTAGATTTAGAGCAAATTGTGAAAGTTCATTTACTTAGTGATTGAAAGACGTTCTTTTTAAACAAGGGATTTTAAGACGATTAGAAGTGCTAATTCTAGTCTGGTGCATATTTACTCTACTGTATGTATTGAAATATCTTATAAAAGGTACACATTAGGTAAACCACATTTTCTGCTTCGGCTCACTGCATATATTCTGAAACACAACTGTTCATGAACCTGTGCGTGGCTGTAGGGGGGAGGGGTAGGGAAGGGTATGAGCCTATGAGCTCAGGCGTAGAGAGGCACTCAGCGCAAATCCAGGAGCGTACCTTTAACTTATGCCACACAATCACACACCCATCCGTAGATAAATGGACGGGGTGGGTGCAGGAACATGGAGACAGGTGTCAGGAGAGGAGTATGGGGAGAGCGCCGGCGGAGAAAAGCAGATAAGAGAGGAGGAGAAAGTGGAGAGAAAAGAGGAGGAGAGGGGAGGAGGCCAACTAGAGCGGAGGCAGTGAGGAGCTTATTCATTTACACATGAGCTAAGTGAAGGGGTGAGGGACCAGATGCGTGGGAGGCTAAAGTGAAATTGGCATTTTCAATTTGCTCCCTGACACACTGGATTTGGCTGCATGAGCTACACCTTCCCCCATGGGCATCGGGGGCCGCGGCTTGACGCTTGAGACACACACACACACACACACACACACACACACACACACACACACACACACACAGTTTTGACATTGTCAAAACTTTCCTCACCCTCAGTCAGCTCGGTTAAACTCAAATGAATGAAAATATTACTTAGCATTTCGTACACTGACGACCTCAGGCGAAAGAAGAAAAATGTATGAAAGAGATTTCCCACACATAAAGAGGCAAGTGAGTCTTTTATTACATGTAATATGCAATCATTTAAGTTACACACCTTTGAGGTTTATATAAAGTTCAAGTTTTAAATGTCCCACAGTGAGTTAGAACGTTGTTTAGTCCAGACAATAATAGAATTACAAATTCTGCAACAGTAGAATTACAAGACATTAGTTCAATTGGAATGCTTACATTTTCATGTGACCTGTTTTGATCGGGGTCACAAAGTGTCAGGTATCAGACAGTCATGTAAATGAACATGAAATCTAGATATATGGATATATTAAAAGAAATGGAAAAATGCCACCATTAATGTCAATGAAAAATGCTCACCCAGCGTATATGATTGAGGGTGCTTTTCCCGACTTTTATGTGTTTGGACCCTGGTCACGCTGAGTCTCACGAGACCAGTGCACATTAGTCGCTTCTGTACCTAGCGCATGTCCACGAATACGTGCTTGTGTCTGTCTCGCTGACATTAATTTTCACAATATAAATAATTGTTTGTGCGGCATTCAACTAAGGTTTATATTTTATTTTTAGGATTTCTGTGGGCCATCAATGGGAAATATGCTTTTTGGGCTCAACACAATTTGGCTGCAGTACCAGCGTTAGCCACCATACCACCCAGGGAGCCAGTCTCGTGGCCCGGTGGTGGCCCCTTGGTTAATACAATGTAATAGAGGAACAATTAAAAGACTTAGAAGAATAAAAGACATGAGTCAAGATGTAGAAGAAGACTTAAACAAACAAGTTTAGAAGAAGAACCATAAAAACTATGAGGTAATAACATAGAAAATCTTGAGTGGGCAAGACACCTCTTTATCGCCCTATTGAGACCTTCCAATTAGCTGTGAGAGACAGGAAAAAGAATATGCAAATGCTTCTGGGAGGATTTTGGTGCCGGGCCAGCAGGGCTATAACGAGCATCGCCACTGAGGGGGAGGG
The DNA here is from genome assembly GCA_027575585.1 of Percopsis omiscomaycus. NCBI lineage: Eukaryota > Metazoa > Chordata > Actinopteri > Percopsiformes > Percopsidae > Percopsis > Percopsis omiscomaycus. Next base: position 6,836 of record JAODLI010002311.1, read on the forward strand.
TATTACACCCTCTCTGGGCACAGAAGAATGCCTTATCCCCTTGTCGCCAGTCCAGCGTGACACCCAACAGTCATGCACGAGGCAGCCTGTTGACTTTATTAGCATTGCTACCCCATGGGCTAAACGCTGACAACCAACCCCTGGGACACGCACACATACATACATACACACGCAGAACATCTACAAGCATTTGCACATACAGATCCACACTCAGCATTTAGCCCTCCGTTGCACGTACACATACTACCGTTCACACACGCCTATCTGCGGCAGGGCCTCCATTAAACTTTAACCACATTCAAATTAGCACGCCTGTGTCACAGCTGTCGGAAACAAAAACACTGGAAAGGCCTGTTCTCCTCTCATTCCCTGCCCACTGGGCCACCCGCAACGTGATGTTTTATTCATAGGTGACATTAATGTGGTTAAAACGTGGACGCGGCCCTTGAGCTTGTGACCAGTGACAACAGGTCATATGCTACACCTACTCACTGGCTTCTTCGCTGGGACTTTGGCGTTTAGGGGCTGCTTTGCAGTGCATTCTGTTTAAACCAATCCCAAGCAAGCACAATTTAGTGTGTTTTATAGCCCTGGGAGACAGACAACAAGTAAACAGTGTAATGCTCTCTTTTTTTAATCAATAGAGAATTAATCTGTTTTTAAAGCGAGCACTAGACATGGGGGATAGAGATATTCCGGGGATTGCGAGACAGACAGACAGAAAGAGAAAGAAGAAATGATTGACAGAAAGAAAGAAAGGGAGCCAGACAGAGAAACCCTGACACCAACCACATCCAACCACCGTCACTAATTTGGCTCCATGATGTTCTCAAGAGCAACAGTATGAACAATGCATTGACAGTGCAATTAAGTCATAGCTATTATTGTTTAACAAGGCATGGCCTCAATTTTGGATTGCTAAAAATCTAATTACGCCAGACAGTAAGCGACACCAAGTACTAAAATTACATATAAGTGCCCTTTGGTACAATGTGCTAACATACTTTTGACCCTGGTATGAAGGAACAAATAATGATGGAATATATATTGTAAGGCCTTTATTTAGGCCTTATTAGGTTTACAAATGAGCGGCAGATTTAAGGAGGCAACGTATTTTGAAAGAAGGCACATTGAAGGAATTAACTACTACTTTATTCTGCCTTGTTTAAAGGTACACTCCTTGATTGTCCAACAGTGCTCCCAGACCCCCAAATTTCCTCTCCAGCTTACTGAATGTATTTTGAAACTGCACAAAAGTGTGTTTGTGGCTGTAGAGAGAAGGGTAGAGAAGAATGCAACCCACTCAGCACAGATGTGTGGGAGGGGCACAGGGTTTCAAACAAAAAACAACAACATTTTTGTAATGCTGGTTATAACCACAAGAGAACACAACTTATTATTTAAACCAGTGTTACATTATAACCCTGGTTTTAACCACAAGGGCCATTCCAGTACAAAGAGACACTTACTTGAAATCTCAACAACAAAAAAAGGCAATATTTTACGATGTTATATAATAACAGTATCTTAAAACCAACAACCTATAGCTAGAGTTGATAATCCCCAGGCCTTTTGTTTCCTTCAACACTGACAAAGTAGTTCTGTAAAGACTCCCCATGCATCGTCAGTGAGTGATAGTTACATCAAACCGTGTATAGTCAACCTCTTAACTTCCTAGCGATAAGCATACAGGAGGACAGGGGCCCATGCTGTCCCCTATCTCCGCTGAGAGGCCCCCTTGTGCTGGCCTGGCGTCCCACCTCTCCTCCCCGGAGCTCAGGGGCTGCTGGAGATGAGTAATCAGACTCATTAGTGAGCCCCTGGCCAGCCTCTCTGTGTCACCGCTTGTAATTAATGTACCTGAGCCAGCACACTGCCCCCTAGGGACGAGCGGAGAACAGAGGAGAAGGGGATAGGAGAAGAGAAGAGAGGAGGGGAGGAGAGGAGAGAGGAGGGAGAGAGGAGAGACGAGAAAAGAGAAGGAGGGGAAAACAAGGGATACGAGGGAAGGAAGGAGGGAAGGACAGAGGAGGTAAAACATAAACGACAAGGTGAGCACACCGCCGTCCCTGGCCTCATTACGGGAACACGGCGACTGGCGGAGCTTCATTCCTTATCTGCTGCGGCTAGCGCTCCTCCAGCGAGCTACATGCGCTGTCTCCAGCGACTGCATGTCCTGGGCTATTCATACGGCTAGCTGGGGAACCCGTGTGTGTGTGTGTGCGTGCGTGCGTGTGCGTGCGTGCGCACATTGGCATCAGGGGGATTGAAAATTGCCGATGTTAACATAACACGGCAGCTGGCTGCTGAGGACGCCGCGTAGACCTAAATGTGTGTGTGTGTGTGTGTGTGTACGTGCACACTCAATTATGTTCTGTGTGCACGTACATGCTCACTGTGTGTGTGTGTGTGTGTGTGTGTGTGTGGACATGCTCGCAGGTGCAGGTCACCAACATGTAATTAGTCATGTTGAAGGATACCTGGCCGCGCTGTAAAAATACACTGTCGGGGGCCCCTGTCGCTCCTCTAAAAACCCTGCCCCTCCCCACCCCTCACAGCAAGAAGGCATTCTCTCTCGCCCTATTTTGACAACTCACATTTAGAATGTTTATGGCCAGCGCTGTTAGACTAGAAGTATATAAATGCTGTCAGATGAAGACTCTAATTTCTCTCATCTCGTTCCATATAGTGACAATGTTGTGGCCAGGTTTCTTAACATCACAGGGCCACAGAACGTGCTCGAGCCATAAATAGTGTAGTGTTCAATTATTATTAAATGATTCAAAGAAATGATTCAGTTGACATTACAATTTTAAATGTTCAGGTTTTTGTTGCAACTTTAACTGGAGATAACATTAACTCACAACAATTAAAACGATGCATTAACATCGAGGAAGCAAAATCAGTTCCTGTTTTCCTAGAGGTGGAAAACCAGCAAATTACACAGATTTCGGGAAAAAAGGTTCAGTGCCATGTGAAATCCCATGCTATGCACCCTACATACTACATGAGCACTCTATCATCCAGTGCACTGTTACGAAGGGTTGCACTGCATTGTGGGTTATTTGGGCCGAAATAGTATAGCATCCGGGTAATTTCCGCACACTATTTGATGTACATTACGGTTTTGGACATACTAATTTCTACTAATTAATACAAGTATGCTAGTGTGGGATTTTGGATGCAGCCATTGTCTAGTAGAAATGTGGCTAATGATGTCCGCTTGTTTGTTGCGTGATACACACTAGAACCATAAGCGAATCAAAATTAGCATAATCACACGCAGCTTACTGTTCATGGGGAAGTCCCTTGAACACACTACAATAACCTGCCTGTATATGTTAGTGTGCGGTATTTATAACCACGTCTTGAGCAATAGCTGTACAACCGCATATACACACCTGATACACACAGACAACCCCAGCACACACACACACACACACACACACACACACACAATCAGAGGCAGACAGTGTAATAAATCATGGAAATCAGGCCAGTAGCTGCTAGCTGCTGATGTTGGAGTCTTTGTTGCTCCACATGATTAGGAAACGGATCAGGTGAAGATTCTCCATATGCCTGCCTCATGTTGGACTCACAACCCCCTAAGCAGTGTGTGTGTGTGTGTGTGTGTGTGTTTCTGAAGAACACAGTAGCTGAGCCATATTCATGCTGCTTTGAAACATACTCTATGAACAAGAGCCCTTGGTGTGTTTATTTGTGTGTGTGTGTGTGTGTGTGTGTGTGTGTGTGTGTGTGTGTGTGTGTGTGTGTGTGTGTGTGTGTGT
>JAODLI010002313.1:0-10622 GCA_027575585.1 Percopsis omiscomaycus
GCGTGCGTGCGTGCGTGCGTGCGTGCGTGCGTGCGTGCGTGCGTGCGTGCGTGCGTGCGTGCGTGCGTGCGTGCATGTTCTGCCGGTGCTCTGATATTGTGCAGGGATGAGAGTGAGAGTGAGGCCAGACCTTTGTTGTCCTGAGCAATACCTTATCTGGTTTGTTAAAGCCCATTTAGCCATTGTTTCATTAAACAAACCTCCATTTGGAACATTTTGGGATTTTTCAGACTGATACTGTATGGGACCCAATAATTACTGTTCTCTGACAATATATGTAATTGGAATGTATTGAGTGGTGTTGATACCGTATATTGGCAACGAGTTATATTAGCATAAGAATAATAGTAGATGATTCAGAAGTCTTGGCTCTGCTCTTTTGTGTTTCTGAAGTCCTGTGAACTACCTCAGTTCTTCTGTTCGCATCCCTTCATCTCTCTGTCCTTCCTGTCCATCCTATCGGAGCCAGAGAGCTATCTTTCCGTCATCGGGTCAGTCATTTAGAAACTTTACAACATGGGCTTTTCCTTTGGGCAATTTAAAGTACGCCATAAATCTGGCCTGTTCAAATTCAGCCCTGTTTAAGCTGGCTTTTACTGAGACCTGATGCACTGCATTCTTCTCCTGGCTAAACAGCCTTTTTAAACATTTACCCCAATTGTGTTTACTGGTTGACTGATGGACTATCTGCATGGAAGCCGACACGGAAGTCAGGGGCTGGGGGATGTTTGTCTCCCTTTATGGGCCAGACACTAGCAATGGCTGCCACATGGCTGAAGAGAATGGGGCCGAAATTGGGTTAGCTTCATAGGCGTGCATCTGTACCAGTGTGGTTTAGAATACACTAGGAATAATAAGAAATTGTAACCGTTCTATTTGGGAAGTGTTCTGTTTAGTCAGACTGGTTGGCAGTAGATCCAGTTATCTCTGTGTACATTATATTTGTTATTTGTAATTCATAGGGAATTATTGTAACGTGTTTCTCCAAGGTCGCATGGTTCTCTGTGGGTTTTTATATAGCGCATAGGCCATGTTTCCGTTCCATTTAATCCCTTGTTTTCTGTGCACACTTTGTCTTTACTTTGTTTCCAAAGAACGCAGAGGGGGTTCTCGCCATGTGCATCTGATATAATATGCATCTTTGTGTTTGTGGATGTGATTATCGATTTACGAGCCCTTCCCTGCTTTTCCCCCCACAGTGAATGCAAACCGCCGCAGTATTTGTCATCTTTACGACGTGTTTTAGTGCTGGTTACCTGGGAAAAGCCCGGTGTTGGAGGTAAATGTATATTTTACACGGTGATGGAGTGCATTTGAATCAGAGAATGGGGTCCTAAAAAAAACGAAGAGCAGTTGTTGGCGGAGGGGTAGGGGGGGTGGAGGTCTTAGTAACTCACCCTCAGCCTTCACGTATGGAGTTGAGGACCAGCTGTCAGCACACGCACGCACGCACACTCACATGCAATAGCATGTTCAAATAAGAGGTGCATATCAGACATACATCTCTTTGTCTTTCCCGTCGTCCCCCCACCACCCCACTGTAAAAGCTGACAACAGCACATTATCCGTCAGCTAACATTACAGCGCTCTCAGATCTACAGGACAGCATCTTTGAAGTTAAAATGGGGGAAAATATCATAAGTATAGGCCTCGCTCCAGATAGCTGCGGCTGCACTCCCAGATGCGTCCAGAAGATTAGAAGCATCAGTGAGTAGCGATCTGCGCTCCTACAGTCTTGGCAGCAGGCTTGGAGGAGGAGCACTGCAGTACAGTACACACTAGGAAAAATGTCAAGTGTTCAGATCTATGGTGTTTGGATTACCAGATACCCTGGTTGTTATCAATGGTCTAATGTTGCCTAGCAACAACATTCCATTCCAACAGGTAATAACAGTTTTCCCTGGCAACAGACAGTTGGGTGTAACACCTGATTTCTGCGCCAGAATAACTGTCTACAATATTGGCCCTGAATAATACATCTGTACAGTTGGTCTGAGCTCCAAATGCCAAGCAGGTGTGGTGATGTCATCACATCCCGTTCAGCATGCCACTGACTCTTGCAAAGGGCACACAGCTTTTGTACTGGATTCAGAAGTACTGTGTCTGCCAGATCTGGGAATTGGATAAGGGGTGCTGGCTTTCGTCCAAAAATCTTTTCTTTTTTTTTTAGGCCTGAAAACAGTGGCCTGAAACTTGTGGAGTCAGAGTGGTAGAGTAGAAAATAGTATAGATGTCTGTCAGGTCATTTTGTTTCTGCAACAGAAATTAGTTAGTAAGATTGTAATTGTACTGTAATTGTAAGATTGCTGCCAACTATATCTCATTCCAAAATGCTAATGAGCTCAAATCATTTGGAAAACGGCAGTGGAGAAATGTAGCTCTGCTGCACGGAATAATTTACTCGCAGTTAAAAATATTTTGAGTTTGTTAAGGGCTTGAATTTGTTCTATTGATTGTAAAATTATTTTTCCTCTTGATTGTCGTTTATTACTGCAACAATTTAAAAATTCCACTTATGGCATACCAACTGTACTTGATGGTAATTCATCCATTCTTTAAATGTGCAAAACACAGCCTGATGAGGCCTTGCTTTAGCAAAGCGTTTTGCAACAAACAAGCTCAGTATAGGTCAAAGAACCTGTTAGTCTTTATCGGATTCCTATCAAACACTTGCACTGTTGCGACTCAAACATGTATTGTTGCTGCAACGTACAATTAGTAAATGGTTCAGAGTTTTGATTGGGAGTTTTTGTGTCTGCCGTGTTTACTCTGCAAGAGGAGCTGCACCAAATTAGCATTAATGAAGGTAATGGCCTCCCTTCAGTTTGACAGGTCTAGTCTTTAGATCTCTTTTAATTGTAATTAAGCTCTGATTAACGAGCAGGGTGTGTGTTTCATTCTCATGCAACAATAAAGTATAATATGTTATGAAGGCAATCAAGGGTTTGTCATTTATCTGCTAATGAGCCATCGCCATATGTCATAACAAGCCTAACTTGGCTGCGCTCTGTTCAGTGACTCCTCTGCTCTTACTAGTCGTGTCCTGTTGAATCATCGCTTGGCAACCACAGGTGTCTGCACTCAAACAAGTGTCGGAGTGGAAGGTTAATGATCGTCAGTTGCTAGAATCTAATGAAAATAATTGTTTTTTCAGTCACCTGGGTCAAATCTGTGAATAAAAAAGATCTGAGGCAAGAACGGAATAAGGATTTATTGAAAACTTGTTTCGCGTTAGCCAATGCCTGATTGGAACATTCTATGAAAACTAGAACTGCTATTGACCCTGTGATCTCGACTCAGGTGTTTTTCCTGTATTGACTGTATCCTGAAGGACTGATATGCCTGTGTGTTGGCACCATGCCCACAACCGAACAGCCAACTGTTCTCCTCCATGCTAATCGAAGGGACAGCTAAGCTGTTGCCTTTAATCCTGGATGTCTGTTGTTCTCTTCTGTTATAATCTGGTCGATTGAAGATTTTCACATTTTCCAGGAGAAGTTTGCCATTTGTCATTTAGTCTCTCTCTAGGGGCGCTTTCACACCTGCCTCTTTTAGTTCGGTTGAATCGTACTAGAGTTCGTTTCCCCTGTTGGTTCGTTTGAGCAGGTGTGAATGCAGCAATCGCACTTGGGTGCGCACCAGAAGCGGACCAAACAAGTGTACTGAGACCTCCTAGAAGAGGTGGTCTCTGGAGCGGTTCGTTTGTGGTGAGAACGTGATTCGACCTCGATCCGACCCAACTGCTGGAAGAACTGTGTTTTTGGACTAAACCAGTTGCCATAGTCAGCTGCGTTGTGCATTAGGTCAGATCACAAACAAACCGCTCCAGAGTTCGTTTGAAAGCGTATTGAGACCACCTCTTCTATGAGGTCTCAGTACACTGGTTTGGTCCGCTTTTGGTGCGCACCCGAGTGCGATTGCTGCATTCACACCTGCTCAAACGAACCTGCACCAACGGGGGAAACGAACTCTAGTACGATTCAACCGAACTAAAAGAGGCAGGTGTGAAAGCGCCCTTAGTCAGTGCTTTGGCAACAAAAGATGAGTGTTCTACATATGAGTGTGAGTGTTTATACATCATATCCCCTGGAACGTGTCATGCCTGCAGGGTGGGCGGGGGGCAGGCCTCGGGTGGGTTGCGGTTAACCCTCTCAGGGTCTCTTGGCTCACCCTGTCTCTGCTTATTGTCAGACTTCCTGCCTCCCCTCGCTTTTTGCCCCTCCACAATGGCCTGATGAAGCATCAAGCTACCTTGCGGTGTTATCGCGGCTGTTAGCCGCTTCTCTGTGCCTTGCTCTGAGAACACAAAGGCCTCATTAGTCAGGCTCATATGTCCTCACACCCACTACCAGAACACTTCTGTGTATGTGTGTGTGCACATCCATCCCTAATTAAAATGAATGATATAGAGAGTATTAGTACCAGTTAGTCCAGTACACTGCAATTGTAACAATACAGTGTGTGTGTGTGTGTGTTTTCAGGTGAATGAAGAGACGGTGGAGAGGCTGGTGGTGCAGTACCCCCATATAGTGTTCAGCACTGTGATGCAGGACTGCAAGAGAACCCTGGAGAGAGCCTATCAAATGGGCTGGAGTCCCAACACGTCCAACACGTCGTAGCTACCGCCCAGAACACACACACACACACGCACACACATACATGCGCACACAAACTGCAGCAGCACACTACACACTCACATAGGGCAAATACACGTTTACACAAATAGCAAGAGACATACGATATCTTCCCAATTGGGTTTGTGAAACGTGCGTGTAAACATTTAGCTACATACTCATATATACATTATAGATACTCACGCACAAATACACACAGGTGCATCAAAGTTATCCATCGGTTTTTAGGAGACGTTTTGTCTTTTTATTCTCCATTTTAATAATTTGTAGAGCCTTCTGCAATTTTATTGTTGAGAAATAAATCGCACCTACACATCACAGGTTGCAGACTATATTTGGACTGTGTTTAGCTTCACCATAAGACTGGCTGGCTTGTGATTCAGCACCCTTACGACACACACGTACTGCTGTTTCCTGTGACCAGAGCCTTGTAGAACATTGTTCCGGTTCGAAGCGGCGCATTATGGGTCTCATGATATCTTCTGTAAGTACTGCTCATCCACTAGAGCTTGGAGTGTGAGATTATGGGGAGGGGGGAGCACTCTCTCTGGTTTTGAACCACAAATAAAGAACCCCACACGAGTCATGACATCATCAAGTGCAGTGAAGCTGGGACCAGAATTGTTTTCAAATGATATCGGGGGTTGGGAAGGGGGAACAATACAGTGACACTCTTTCAACCAGCATTGTGTAGAACGCTGGTCTGGTACCAGCCCACTGAAAAGGTTCAAAGCTCGGTGCATACGGAAAATACTGCCAAGACTGCAAAACGCAGAAATGCTGCAGACTGGAGGACTATATTGTAAGACTGTGTTTTTGACTACCACTAAAGGCCCCATGGTCCAGACCACCGGTTGCTCATCCCTCGCTCCAGGCATGTATTACATTGCGTTTCCGATTTCTTGCCTCTCTTGGATGTCTATTAGAGTGTTTCGAGTTGTTTGCTGAGTCATACAGTATAAGTTGTGTTGCTTACATGCTGTTGAGCTTGTCGACCACGCTCCATATGAAGGACAGAGCTGTAGCTCACACATGACATGCTACACAAGAACAGTCAGGAGAGTCAAACCCATGCTTCTAGTCATTGCCTAGCAGTTTTTTTGTTTTGTTTTTTTTTGTTTTCAGAAGTGCATGTTTTATTCAGGTTCCAGAGCAAGAAAATGCTCATTCACATGGATTGAAATTAAAAATCAACATTTTATAGATTAGGAACAATGTTTTTTGATGCCAAGTAGGGTCTTTAGATCTTTAGGTTTGCTTGAGAATCACCTTGAAACATTACAAAGTAAAACAAAAATAGTGCTTGAAATGAAATCAAATAAAGTTGCCTTTATCTGTAGACCCAGGGTCAACTCATCCCACGGTTCATCCCAGCCACTTGGATGTTAATACAGAGAAACGCTGCCTTATGTGGATAGTGATCGCTGTCAACTCAGCGACTGAAAATGAGTTCACCTAAGAAGAATTTATCATATTTGAGCCGAGCAGATATAGTCACTTTATGATTCTATCCAAACACCCACTTTATGTCCATGTACCACTGTTTTACATATATAATAGAGAATATGAATAAGGAGTACTAAAGTTTCTATAATGCAATCTTAATAATGGTCTATTTACGTATACATGTAAAAAAGTAGATACAAAGTGTATGTGGATGGTCTGAAGTTGATGTCCTCTGATAGTTCTTATCTCGTTCTGTCCAAGACGATGTTGTTTACTATTTAGAGCTATAGTGTAATCATTGATTTGGACTGTGCTCACACTGTAAGATTACACACACACACACACACACACACACACACACACATGAGGGATTGTTGTACTGGCCTTACATTTATTTTGAGCATACACTTTACATACAACATTAGCTATGTAGTGTTGAGGGATTTATCTATCTTTCATTTGTGATCTAGTTTATAGAAAAATAATACTGGCTTGAGCATATAACCATAGCCAGTGGAACATGAGAGCCACTTGTTTCCCATATGTTCGATAGGAACTCCGTAGGGTACATTATGCAAACAACCAGGGTATTTTTCTATGCTGTGTGTGTGTGTGTGTGAATCTGCTCCGGGCCTCAACTACATGTCTGGGACTGTAATCTTTCACTGTACATGGTGATTTTAGACAAATCAGAACACATTGGTTTTACTGCTGTCAGGACTCGTAGACATTAACTAATCGATTGTTTCTTCTTTTTTTTTTGTTGTGTTTTTTTTTAAACCCCACATGCACCCTATCCTCTGCTTGATGTTGACACACTTGATCCCTGATTTGTTTAGGCAACCGTAAATGACTGGATTTACATAAAGATGAATAAAACACTACTAGTTAAAGCGTTTTCTCTTTCTCTTTGTCTGTTTTATGCTGGAGAGGAACATTACGAGTGACAGCACAATTGTTTCCTACTCGCTTTACATTATGTTCAAGTAAATCTTACCGCTTACGTATTATGCAGTTAGGTCATTTAGCAGACGCTTTAGTCCAAAGAGACTTACAATTACATGGTTCTCTTACATGGAGCAGATAGGGGTTAGGCATCTTGCTCAAGGATGCTTAAAGGTATTATGCTGGGGATCAGTCAAAATTACAACACAACAAATATTTAGTTGCATACAATAGATGAAAAACAATGGCTTCCTTGGTATAACAACATATTAAAACATGACCTCAATATACTGTAGATGAAAACAATATGGAACATGATTCAAACATAGAGAACAGTGGTTAGTCAATGAAGCCGACGTGCCTTAATGAGAACTTTTTATACTATCTGCTGTTGGACTGAAAAGTGAGTTTTCTAAATCATTGTATTTCTTCTCATAAAGACACCTCTAGGGCTTCACCTGCTCTTTTACTTACCAGTCAAGATGCATATGGAGCGCAAGTCCACAGCGCAACTCGATCTAATACGTTTTTGCTAATTTCGGGACATCTGGCAGTGGCGGTAATCAGCCGCAATTTCAGACCGGCAGAAAAGTCGCTAAGTGCATATATTTTGTTTTGTGATTAAAAAAACAGGACAGTAGTCATTAGTTAAATTATTCACGAAATAGGCCAACATAACATACACAAAAGTGGCCCGGAGACTATCACATAATGCCTGCGTCTGCGCTAGGACGTGATCTGACCAGGAGGAGACGCCACGCCCATTTTAGCACAAGCCATGTCATGGCGCGCTGGGAAATTAGCAAATGTGCCCAGGTGAGAGAAAAATTACCTTGTTCCCAACAAAATAGTCATTACATTAGAGCTACCGCCGGGCCTTGCGCGGCCCGGAAACCAGAGCCCATGGTGTCAATATTGCCAAATACAATTTAGAAAAGGTGACATTTCTGGATAGTCAGTTGAAATCGGTGAAGCCTCCCTTCTTTAAGTACTACACAATTTTCTGTATTTCTTTCTTTTGAGCACCTTTGTTTAACAGTAAACCTGCATTGCATTTCTGGTAAACGTGATTTCCAGGCTTTCACAATTATACAGGAGCTCAAAGAGCTAAAAGGCTGTCGCTCAATATGTCCTCAGTCTTTGATTTTGTTCCTTTGAAAGTTTTTATTTCAGTGCTCAAGGTGTTTGTGTTATTTCATGTATGCAGAACAAATACAGAGGCTAGCCTGGATTTTAAGGTCGGTACCTCCCACATTCTCCAAATATACTTTTGTCACTATCAACACTAACAATAAATGAGTCACACAGCACAGGGTGAGCATCATTACATATTTTGTGCTAACATTGAACTTTCCAAAGTAGTTTTTTTTGGCGATTTTCCTTGGTTTGTTTGAGCATCTCCATATTTATTACAGTACATACTGTATCATACAGTATTGTTAGTAAATAGGGAGTTAGGGTTAGGCAGACCTAAATACATAGGCAAACCTAAATACATACATGTACACAATAGGGACAGGATAGTCTAGTGGTCTAGGTGTTGGACTCCCAGCCAGAAGGTTGTCGGTTCAAGCCCCAGATTTGGCTAACCTGTAAGCATCCTTCAGCGAGATGCCGAACCCCTACGTGCTCCCAGTAATAGCACCATGTAATTGTTAGTCGCTTTGGATAAAAGCGTCTGCTAAATGACCTAATTTTAATTGTAAATACAAGAGAAAATACAGTATATTACATGCAGTCAAAAAGAATGCTAAAAAAAACCTTACTACTGTATGTTCTTTCAATGCCAATGCCAATTTCTCCAATAATTGTGTGTTGGACATAAAATGTAGTTTTCCCCTCATATAGGAAATAAACAATTGGACTGCTCCTTCTTTCCATATCCACTGTTAGGGTCTTGCTGCTAAACCGATGCTCCTACCACAGTATTTCCACCGTGGGGTTGGCTGAGGTTTTTGTCATTCTCTCAAGCTATTGATAGTATCTGGACATGGTTCATGGTTCATGGCTGCTCTGTGATATTGGCTGCTTTCTCTATTCAGATTTTCCTCTTTTCTTTTACGATGACTGCTGCCTTCCACACCAGAGAAATGTTAAAAAAAAGAAAGCTTAATTGCTTCTTGGATATTGATTCCCACAGGTGCCAAGGTCATGCCCTCTGTGCCCTCTTTCCAACGTGTTATTAAAATATGACAGAGAGAAAAGGAGAGCGTCTCTTCAATTATTTCTCCTATGCTATAATTGCATTTGCATTTATAGGTCTTGTTTTAGCATGCGTAGGCGCATGTGACAAATAGTTTGAGCTAATAGATGAGGCCGCTATGGCCAACCCTCCCACTGTATGGTGTGAAAGCAGGGTCAGGTTAAAAGTTTCAATGATGCTTCTTCATTAAGAAGAGCCATCCTTTGAATATGCATGGTGTCACTTGTACATCATTGGCCTTGGCATATGGAGACACTATTCATTTGCCCCTTGGCTTATAGAAGTTTTTCTTTTATTTTTACAAAGCACAAGAAATGATTGATCACAAGTTGTTTGAATCGTTTCAATCCGGATTCAGTGCTACACGAAAGCTCGGTGGTAAGCAATCTTTCTTGCTATCGACTCTGATTCTTCATCAGTATTATTATTACTTGACCTTAGCACAGCTTTTGACAACCTTTTTCTCAATTGCCTCAGAGGGTTAGTGCTTTCCTGGTTTAGATTCTCCCTGTCTAAGAGGACGCATCATGTAATTCATGCTAATGTGACCTCTATTAGCAAGATACAGTACCGGTTCTGATGTGTGTCTAGGGCATATGAATAATAGTCAGGCTAAGACTTGGTGACATCGTGAATGTACTGTAGGGGTTGTGGCAAATGACTTAGCCTGTGCGTTCCTTCACCTCTCTCCACATAACAAACCGATACCCCTTGGTGTTTCCGGAACTAAGCACTGGCTAGTCCTCGGAGCTCCGGAACACCCTTCCTGCTGAGGTGATACTACTTCTTTAGAGATCTTCAGAGATAGACGTAAGACTTATTATAGACTTGTATAGTAAAACATTTGACCAGCCATAATCGGCATGGCTCCTATGGCTTAGGACTCTCTCTCTATTTCAATGTCTGTCCGCTAATGTGGCCAAATGCGCTGAGCGCTACTCCGGAGGAGAGCAAGAACACTTCGCACCTGGGGGTACCAGCGTTCAACTACGCTAATCTCGAGGATAGAAGGGAGGTCTCAGAGGTGTAAAAACATTGAAAAATCTGATCTAAATATGTGGTTGGACTTGAGGCAGCTGGCTAGGAGCCTGCCCCGTCTCTGGCCCGGTCCCATGGTCTACTTGCGAGGCTAGTCACTTCTTCCTCAATCACCAGCAGAATTGACTTTGATTTCTATACCGTTTAGTTAGTATATAATGCAATATTTTGCTTACTGGGTAATATATTACTGTGTGTGTGTGTATATACAGCCATGGAAAAAAATTAAGAGACCATATTCTTGTAAATATAATAATATTAATATAAAAAAATATATATATATTAAATAATGTAATCAAATATTAATATTAATGTATTAAATATAAATATATAGATATAATATTTTTTTAAATGGG
>JAODLI010002314.1:0-10622 GCA_027575585.1 Percopsis omiscomaycus
GTGTGTGTGTGTGTGTGTGTGTGTGTGTGTGTGTGTGTGTGTGTGTGTGTGTGTGTGTGTGTGCGCGCGCGCGCGCGGTTCCCTGGGTGAACAAGGGGAACGCAGACATGGGTCAGGGGGATAACAGGTGATGTATCAGCTGAACCAGGAAGTGCATCTGCTTGTTTACGCAGGCGGGGTTTACAAAACACACCTTGTAGGCACCACAGAGGACAATAGACCATCTGCCATTTGCAGAAACAAGACCGATTTGGTGGACACAAAATGTACCAAGAAGCAGCGAAATAGCATCAACACAGTAGATTATGACGTATTCGATTCTTGGTTTTTTGCCAAGCTTGACAATAACTGATTTATGAACTAATTGACTGGTAATAAAACGCACGCCACAGTATTTATGCACTTTTTCCAAGCAGACACACATCATTTTAAGGCGTAAGAGTACGTTTTATTGCTTAAAATATTGCTAAACGGCTCACTAAATCACAGGGCAATCAAGAGATCGTACTATCTTGAGATCCATAAATACGGCGCATTACAATGTAAGCTTGTTGTTAATAAGCTATTTGACACCAACACGTGTGGGCGGACGAAGAAGAGGCTTTTAATGCCTTGCTTTATCTTCCCGGCTAAAGATTAATTACATATAGATGCGTTCCTGCATAAGCATAAAGCCCCGCTGTCTCTCAAAACGCACAGGTTTCCCTATGGGACATGAAGGATGTGATCTTAAAGTCTGAACGCGGTTTATTTAAAAGTTCATACTAATTATTTTGGTCCTGTGGCACCCGCCATATTTAGCTTGGCACAGGGCTGCAACCGAGGCATATTATAGATTAATCTGCTCTCCTTCCTGGGAGGCTTTAATGAAACTGGAATTGAAGTATGGCTGATAGCCGCAGTGGCAGGTAAGTTGAGCTGGATAGAGAGACGGTAATAATAGTGTGTGTGTGTGTGTGTGTGTGTGTGTGTGTGTGTTTGGCCTGTCCTTTTGACGTGTCTTGTCCTCTGTGATGTGGCTCCTGTGCCAGTAAATTGACTAATGTGACCGGCCTTGTCCTGAGCTATTTGTGTTCCATCCCGTGTGTCTGTCTGTGTAATATGCATAGTGTCCTTTTCTATTACTAGGCTATTGTCCGCTGTATCGTCTTGGCTCTATTATTTATACATCTATTCTTGGGAGAAATAGATGTAGTTAGGTCCTATGTGCTAGTTACTTAGCGGGACCTTGATGGAGAATATTAATAATAATATCCTGGTTCAGTGAATGGTTAATTGGCCTGCTTCCAGTGGCGGGTTTGTCAAATATGATGTGACATTCCCCGGGATGATAATCCCTCTGTGATTGATCAGCCTTAACCGCAGGTCCTACAGGTCTTGAACCACACCTGCCAGCTCCAACCGTGGATTTGGAAGAAGGGAAGCTGCTTATGGCAGAAGGGCTGTTTGGGGCCTTGGCGAGGCCCCGCGTTTGAATGGAAGCCGAGCAGATGTGTGTGGCTTGTGCGGGGATAATCCCAGGCTGTCTCGGGAGAACAGAGACTTGGCTAGACCGGTTGTGGATAGACTCCTTAACGTATGCTGGTCTCATTAACAAGGGCTCCCCCCCAGCAATATCCAAGGTCTAAAAGTTGTCACTCCAAGCTGGGCATGCTTCATCCCTTCTTTCCTGTGGGTTTTTTTTTTTACGAGCCTTGGGTGTACTACGGTGTCTCTTCAATACCATAAATATGAACTACGCAAAGTTGGCATTCTGGCTTGTTGGCTTAGCTGGAGGAGAAGGAAAAACAGATGGCCTAAACAGTTTAATAATGTACCACACTGCAAGCTAATTCCAGGGAAACATATTTATTAATTGTCTCTGCAAAGTGGAGTGCAGTCGTAAACACGCAGAGACATTAGGAAACATACCCAAGGATGCACACAGTCTGCAATGGAGGCGTCTCCGCACAAAAGCTTCACCATTGTGTACAGTAAGCAGTATACTACAGGCCTATATTTTCTCTCTGTATGCCACATTGAGTGTACTCTTATAATCTGATACGCTACGTGGGCCTATATACTATACTGTGTGTAGTACATGTACTGTAGGTTGTACACGAATGGTTTAATGATATATAATAATTTCTAACCAGATCATATGGTGCGCTGCTTCTATAATATTGGTGTTGTGGAATTATGTAGAATTATGGTGAAATCATTTTGCAATCGGAATTTTGCAGTACTTTCTTATTTAGCTCGTTTTCTTTTTGTTATTCATTTCCCTATGATGTAGCATCTCCCTCTAGTGGTCACATGGAGATTAGCAGGTATCTAATTAGCAGGTACACTATATGGTTAAAAGTATGTGGACACTTGTCCATCACACCTACAGTAGGCTATATGAGTTTGTTGGCCAGAAGGTGTTCAATGGGCTTAAGGTCAGGGCTGGGTGCAGGCCACTCATCAAACCAGATCTTCATGGACCTTGATGGATTGTCAACAGGGGTCCAGTCATGCTGGAATAGTAATAGTTCCAAACTGCTGGAAGCATACAATTGTCTAAAATGTCTTTGTATGCTGAAGCATTAACATGACCCTTCACTTCACAGACGCTTGCCATTGCTCAGCCATGGAAACCCATTTCATGAAGATTCCGACACAGTTCTCGTGCTGATGTTGCTGCCACAAGCAGTTTGGAACAGTGGTGAGTGATGGAAGGACAGGGGACAGGCCATTTTTATGCCCTACGCACTTGGTGGCCCCGCTCTTCGAGTGGGTCTAGCACTTTGCGGCTGAGCTGTTGCCGCTCCTAGATGCTTCCACTTCACAATAACAGCAGGACAGTTGACCGGGGCAGAGCAGGGCAAGAACTGACTCTGACACAAAGGTGACATCCTAGGACAGTACCACGTTTACAGTTTAGTACAACACATTATAGTGCAAATGTATGTCTAAGGAGGTTTCAAGGCTGTATGTTTGATGAAATGCTCCTGCTGGTAATTGATCTGGCTGATATAGCCAAAACCATTATTTAGAAGGGGTGTAAACCTACTTTTGTCCATATAATGTAGGCTATCTCATAAATGACACTGGGCTGAAATGTATTTTGACAAAAAAATATTCAAAGAATATATTTCCAAGGGTGTCATCGTGGCAAATTCATGCATAGTATTTTTGTACTAACTTTACATCTCCAATTTTATTTTTGGCTTAAATTTCCCTTAGATTTCCCTTGAGCAGGACCATTCCATCCATTTTGTGAACTGCTATCTCATGCACTGGAGGCTGAGGGGCAGAGACATTATAGATCTTTATTGTTTTGTTCTCCTGTGTCAAAACTGATAGCCCACAATGGCTTTGTCACTTAAAGATGTCACCCGATGATGGGTTCATTTAGAAACCTAAATGAATACTTGAATGGCCATTAGAGGACAGTTAGTGGCGCAGGTCTTTTCATTTGAGAGTCTTGTTGATAGATGGGCTGTTTAATTTATCTAATCAGTGCAATTTGTCAGTTATCCCAAGGAGATGATTAAGACCTGTAGCACATTCTGTGTTTTTGTCTGTTCAATACGGCCTACCATTACATAAAGTACAGTAAAAGGGACACTCCTACTACAGGAAGTTTAAGCTGGGGAGGAAATTGGGGGTTCTGAGAAAGCTATAACCAGAGGTGTGTAGAGTAGTCAAATACTGTAAAAGTATTGTTACTTTAAAATAATAATGACTTCAAGTAGAAGTAATCACCCAAATATTTACTTGAGAGAGTAATCTAGTGAAAAGACTACTCAAATACTGAGTTACTTCATACCATCTGATTTAGCAAGACAACAACAGAATATAAAAGACTCACTTCCAAGACTAGGGTCCTGTAAAAGGGCTAACATTATCCACAGCCAAAACTACTACAACTTCCTGCCACAGGTTTTCTCCAGTTCTGAAAGGTCCACATTTTCAGGCCAACAAAGAACACCCATACATTTCAAAGTTATTACTGTATGTGTTGTGTTCCCAAGGTGTGCTTTGGCAATACTGTTTCTTGCAGTATGGTCATGTCAATAAAGCAAGCCTATTTTAACTGAATTGAACTGAGAGAGAAAAAGAGCGAGAAACCTTTTTGACAGACTTGGCCGTCAATTCACCATATAGGCTAATTATTGGTGTAGGGGCTATCTATCTTGAGTTACTATATAATCACATCAGGTAGGTCGCCCCTGTTTTTGGTAGTCCAAGGAAAGTAGTTTGAACGTGAGGCCAGGGGTGTTCTGCCTCCACTGAATCACCCGACGTCGTTTCAGCCTATACAGAGATCCCGCAATAGAGCCGTCAAGAAGACCGTAATTATGCCGCGTTAGCTTGTTTATACTGAACCAACCAGAGGCAGCATATATCACTGCGCCAGTGTTTTACACAACAGCGAGGCGGAATAAAGCCGCAATCTTGACTTTTTATGTAAAAAGGCCTATGGCTGTCGTCCACACGTCCTTCTCTCTGTGCTGTGACTGGATACATTTGATTGGGGAACCGAAGTCATGCGGGGCTGTGAGAGTGTCAAAACCGAGACACAAACAGAATGTGCATTGAATAAAAAATATTAAATAAATATAACCCTAGGCTGAAAGTGAGGAGCCGAATGTAGCCGAATATAACGGAGTAAAAGGAAAACAATTTCTTCACAAATATACTCAAGTAAAAGTTAGGTAGGCTATGTTGCAATAATCCTACTCTTACAAGTACAATTTATTAAAAAATTTAATGGAGTATATGTAACGCTCTACTACCCACCTCTGGCTATAACCCAATCAGAGGAGTGTACCTTCGATATGACTTTGAACCATATAGGTTTCCTGTTAAGGCCTTTCAAAGAAATTCAAGTAATTCATTGGCTCCTCACTGACACTACTCAATTTAGGGGATTTATACGCTACTACAGGCTATCACTGTAGGATGGCCTTATCCATCTTCATCACAATATAAAACTAAGCCAGTATCTGCAGTGTCTGCCATATTCTTATGACACTCCATGAGAGACAGTTTGGCTGTCCTGCCCTACAAACTTGCAGGTATCTCCCTTTTCAATTGCATGCCCCAATAACCGCCATCATTGTTGTACAGTACATGGAGGCTCTGCCAGCTTTTAAATTAGACAGACCAGCATCCCTATTTCCTGATCCTCCTAACTGTTTGCTGTTCAAGAGAGAGCTCCCACCAAGACCATTAATAGGTGAGCTCATGAACTGGTGTTGTTGAATTGGGCTGGACAGGTGACCCACTTCAAAGTGTACATAAACACCACCCTATGTGTAAATGTACTCAGAAGTGGATCATTATATTGAATAATGGATTCTCTTTCATCTGTGTGATTGTCTGTTTGAGTGGTTAGCAAGTGAATCAATGTCGGTCCCCGAGGGCAAAGGTTTAGCAGTGCCAAGCTAATTGATTAATTATGTACATTAATGTAATGTAGCTTAAAAGACGGATGTCTGTAGGGACTGGGTGGAAGCTGTCAGCCGGAACAGTTTCAGGATATCTTCTGACTTCTTCAGTAGAAACCCCAGTCAAGCTAAATTAGCAAGCGCAACGTTTTAACAGTCAGTTCAGAAGCACAGACAAGAGATTGTACAGGTAAAATATGGTTCCTTTTCTTTTAGTTTTGGGCTGCACTGGAAATTGCACGATTGAAAATGTTCATCCATTTTCCCTGTGATGGTGAGACCAACACCTTCACTGTGTGACTGATGCTCTCTTTTCAGAGAGATCTCACCTTATCTCTGGTAAGAATTTCTCTATACCCGGCCTCACATTTGATCTTGTTCGTCTCCCAGGAGCCTCTCTGCTCGTGTGAGGATGGAACCCATATGACAACTGCAATTCCAAAGAGAGAGCATCACAACTTTTTTTTTTACTTCTCTTTACATCTGTTTAATGGTTGTCTTGGTAACAGGAGAATTGGTTTGATTCCCTAAAGCCCAATTTATTCAGATGCACCACCACCAATCATGTTATTTAAACATCTATTGTGTTGCAGATGATGTAGGGTTAAGTACGGTCGCCATGTATACAGGATAATGAGGCATGTCATTGTGTGTGCTGTATATTTGAAAAACGCGCAATTATAAAAAGGTATTATTGTTCTGTGCTAGCTATAGAGTACGAATCCTACAATTGAATCTGTATTGTCTCCGCTGTTATATAAAATACTTTCTAGTCTATATTGTCTGTTAGGGTTTTTATTAAAAATATATATATTTTGCGTTTGAGGACGGAAGTTCGAGTCTCTGGGGAAATATCAGTTTGTCGAAGTCGCTGTGGTCTTTGTCCTGCGAGAGGCGGTTTGTGTGATACCGTCGTTTCCATCAGCCGTCAGCCAGTCTGAGCTGTTGACAACATCGAGTTGCCAGTCAATTTGCCCACCATTCGTTTTATCAGGAGAGAAGCAGGTTGGGTTTGACAAGTCACATCAAAACATGTGGCTGCTTGGCCAAAAACTCATTCTAGATATAAACCCAGTGCATTTGCAAGTGATCGTAACAGAGAGGTCATAGTGCACTGAACAGCAGCCCTGGATTTTACAGTATTGACCTAATATTGCACGCTAGCTTCACTTGTGTCTGGTGTGTCTTTCCATCGATATTAATTTATTAATGAATACAAATGAATACATATTTTTAAGAAAGTCTTTGACAGAAACAGAATTGTAGATGAACCTTTACAAATAACATTTACAAAAATGTATGCGTCATTGACAAAACACACGCCAAGCGGTATTTGTTTTTGTAAGACATTTATGGTTTGTAGATTATATCAATTTATTTATTTATTTTTAATGGATTTTTACCTCCATAGACCACTGGTCCCTTTAACAACCCTCCTTATGACCCCCACTGTCCAGAAAACTGTAGGCCACTGTGCTTAAATGCACTATAAAATTTCCTGGGAATTGTCTCGATATTGCCTGTGGCTGCAGAGGCGCTTATTTCCCCCTGTCTGGCCATAAATCCATGACTGGCATCCACAAGACCGTGGGCAGCTCACAAACCCATATGAACGCATGGCTAAGCTCAGCAAGTCTGTAAACAGCTACTCAGCAGGGGCATTGGGCACAGAGGACGGAAGAGGATAAAGTAAAGTTTTCAACATTTGTTGGCCGCTAACTACAACAGCCTTTAAGTATACTACAATTTTCACCGCAATCAAGCCTATATTTTACACTATGGATGCAAAGAGATATTTGTGGTGTTAACATTTATCCGAGTCGCTCCACATTTGCTTTGTTATTCTGGCCTCTGTTGGGATTTGTTGTGTGTTGTTTATGGATATGAAAGTGCAAGATGAATAACAAGTGAATCTTTTTTTAAACATGGTCAGGAAGAAAGACTAGATTCTAGAGTGGTAAGAAAATGGTTCATGATGCAATTATTTTAAAATGTAATACTGGCCACCTGGCTTTGAAAGAAAGAAACGCGCGTTTGGTTATTAGTGGGATGCAGGATCAGGAATAGCGTGTGATAGATGGGATACAATATAAGTTAAGAGGGCAAAGGAGATGGGAGATTT
Source organism: Percopsis omiscomaycus (assembly GCA_027575585.1). Lineage (NCBI taxonomy): Eukaryota > Metazoa > Chordata > Actinopteri > Percopsiformes > Percopsidae > Percopsis > Percopsis omiscomaycus. The sequence continues at coordinate 7,540 of JAODLI010002314.1, forward strand.
ATTATCCATGCCTCGCACAACGCACCTACACCATCTGGGTAATTAAAAGTCTATCCATTTTAGCAGCACCTGTTCCTAAATGTTCTGTCTAAATGTACAGTTGGACAAAATAACTAATTTGAGTTGGTGACGATTACAGGGTTGAAATGACTATAGTTGTTTAAAGATGTTACCATTCTCACAGATATAGGACCGTCGATGAAGCTGTCAAACTAATTTTTCAAGTTTACTGAAATGTTAAGGATTGCGTGCATCAGTAAACTATGATGATTAATGATAAATTATTACATTTTCCTGTAACCTCAGTCGGGTTTTTTTTGTATTAACAGAAAATTGCTGACATCTAGGAATATCATAAATTGCAAGGATGGGCTTTCTATCAGCACCAGTAGATTCACCCAGGGACGTCATGACTGATAGAGATCTATGGATCCTTGCATTTTAATTAGATTATGTTTCCCCGTTTCCTAACCGGTTGTCTGAAAAAGACAGCAATCAGCGGAGAACAGTTTGGACAAATCCACCACACAAAAAAAAAAACTAAAAACAAACAAAGTATATTAATAACATTCTATCTGATCTGGAGTGTTGCGCCTCAGCTCTGCCCTGCGAGGATGAAGATCTCTGCCGAACACATCGCATTTTGAGGATCAATAAAACCCAGGACAGTCAAGAGAGAAAGTTCATTAGAAATGCAAAGAGGTGTCACCGCGAAGACCTTTAAGAACAAATGCCCGTATTGATTTCTCTGGGATAGAGACAGGTCTTTGAGGGACACCTGGGCCTTGGGGTCTGGCTATCTTCAGCAGCCTGAGTGGATGTCCACTAATCACTGTTGCTCGCCATTAGAATGGGTTATAGCAAATACAGATGACACCATCTTTATCGTTCCTGCTGACTCAACATTAGTAGTGTTAAACTGTCAATACTACATATGCTTACTGTATAGCTGTAGTATCCTTGTGTGTAGGATCGGCTATTCAAATAAAGATGAACTTGACATGGCCTGACTTTTGAACATTATAGTTGGGTTCGATCCCCAACAAAAGCACCTGCTAATGACCTAATTGTCAGATTCATACATATGGAGAAGATCCTTGATGTTAGGTGATATATTAATAGGACAACTAATAACTGGACAAAAGGCCAATAAAAATGATCTCAACACCAAGGCAACAACACCAAGGTAACAAACAATGTTTGGCTGCAGTCACAACGCTGGGCATCTACAGAAACCTATACATTTACTCAACAGATCCATTACTTTGCGCTATGGTGGCATCAATCTTCGTCTAGCAAACAAATGTTTAGCATGCAAACTGTCAAATGTGAGATAGTGAATGAGCTGTGTAGCATAATTTGTAAACATTTTGAAATTATGGATAACAACAACAACAAGAAACAAATCAAATGCTTTCAGTTTTTTAAACAATTTTTGGGCTATCAAAAAAACACAATGTAGGAAAATGACTAATGGTCTTCGTGTGTCCTGCAATTGATTTAGAGGCATGTTGAGATTTACTAACACATGTTCAACATAGTAATAGTAATGTGACGCATGAGGCAATGCTTTAGTCACGGGAGGACCAACCTTGTTGTTCTGGAAACTTCTGCCCTTATTGGTATTGTGTTTTCATCGAAGAAACTGCACCAAACCGTCTCCTCACACTGAGAGGCAATCCACCAACCTCTCTGTTAACAATTGTGACTGGAAAGCATCTCAACCGACCTGTGTGTGCATGTACAAGCATATGTGTACTGTGTATTGGGTCATGGGGTATGAGCTGAGAGAAGCATGACCTGCAGCCCCATGCAGTGATATGTCGCGAGTAACTAATTTTCTACTTCATAACCACTTCATAGCCAGTTAGATGAGCCTTTACTTGTGGCACTAGATGACTTGTACATGGCTACAATTCCATTGGGAACTGCATGCTGAACTTTAAAAGAGATTTTCCAACTGTGAAACTCTCTTCATTGTCGCAGTGTGAAATGTGATGCAATTACCTGCAATACTCAGTTCTAATTAATTCTTTGAAATTTCAATGTGGGTAGCAGGTAAGCCCTGCGAGATACTTTACTTTTATGCAGTTGAAACAAAAAGTAGGCTACAACTTTTGTTAGATAAAGGTTTTTCCATAAGGAAAACAGAAAGGATTGAGCTCACCACTTCCAGTCAGTCCATTGAACAGTGTAATATAAAGAAACAATCTTCATAAATTCAAAAATAAAGTCCCAAAAATTATATAATCCAACTAGGGTCAACATACGTAATCCTCATACTTCTTTAGTGCTTGTACAAAACAGTTCCTAGTTTAACATAGTAGAGCAAAACTTCTGTCTGTCATACTCCTTCCCTACACACTCACAGGCAGTGCCTGGGTGTGGCCAGTCATTGCCTGCACCTGGTGTCTCCACACAAATCAGTGTCACCAAACCAACACAGCGTCATACACGCTGGGCCTACTGATAACACATGTAGACTATACAAAATGTAACGTTAACAAAATGCAACCTCATACAACATTTCTGAGGTTGTAATAGGGCGGGTGTAGGCTAAGAGCAGGCTGCTTGTCTGTTACTCTGGTGTGTGCCAGCCAAAACACCCTCTAAAATATGTTATTTACATTTTAGCCACTTGTTTCCCGCTGTCTTCTTTTTATAGTACATTTCTTGAGCATGTTAGGGAAGGACATGCTGCCACCTGGTGGAAAGACAATTTACTTTTCTACATGGTCACTCGTAAATTTAATTTTGCCTTCAATCCTCGCTCGAGTAAAAGCAGTAACATCACGCAAAATTAGTTTTCATGCAGTTCTTTAATATATCAGTTTTTCATATTCACAACAAATACATTAAGCTCTTTCTCCTTAATATACAGCCTTAAATATTTTTACACAAACATTTTTGTCCATCTATCAAAATGTCGTTTAATCTTTGTCTAATCATTTTATATCTCATTTTATTTGTAATCTCCATGCCTCCTAGCAAACCGACAGTACTTTCTTTGCACGCACACACACACACACACACACACACACACACACACACACACACACACACACACACACACACACACACAC
>JAODLI010002315.1:0-10619 GCA_027575585.1 Percopsis omiscomaycus
TATGGTTTTGCCCCCCCCCCCCCCCCCCTCCACCAGCTGACATGGCACAAGACTCTCTGTGCCCCCGTCACGGGCCACCAGCTTTTTCAAAACACACACACCGCCAGAAAATACCCACAGACATACAGTAACGGTGCATATACATATTCCTCCTACACTGAGTGGCTGTTACTCATCTCTACCCCTCCCCTACAACACTCATGGGCTCACACCAATCTCTACCCCCCCGACTGAATCGAGGCTTCCACAAATACAGGCGTTTCCTAGACCTTGAATTTAACAGACTTTTCAGTAACTTTCACCAACAAAAAGTAATTAATAGCTGAACAGGACCAGTCATCATACAGCAATACAGTAAGTCAACAAGCTCTGTTCAGCAGTCATCAAGGCTAACTTAATTACTGAGCCTCATACCATTACATATCAACACATCACTGAGATTGACTGCCGAGAGCCAATCCAGACATAACGGAGGAGAAAGGAGCGTCTAAAACAAAATGAGGCTGTATTCTTCATCAGCACAATTTGCAATTTACAAATACACGCTGGTCTTGGTCCTGAGTCTCTATGATCTTTGCAATTAGGCATTTAGCAGACGCTTTTATCCAAAGCGACTTACAATTACATGGTGCTATTACATGGAGCAGGCAGGCCAACTCTGGGGCTCAAACCCACGACCTTCTGGCTGGGAGTCCAAAACCCAGACCCCTAGACTATCCTGCCCTGACTATCAGCACCTCAGGAGGGAGGCCGTGAGACAGGGGCAGGGGGAGATTGGGAGATGAGGCCTGACACGGAGGATGACACGGAGACGTGGCACTTCAGGGCACCATGGCACAGCTAGGGAGAGACCAGGCTGCTGCTGTCCAACTTGTTTTATCCTCCACAGGCCTCACTTAAATGGTAAGGGCTAATATAAAGACATAGCCACAGTGTGAACTCATGTCTGCATTGCATTTGTCGTTCTATGTGGCTGTGTGCCATTCTGTCTACGTAGCTGCCTTCCACCGGGTAGGACTAGTTCTGTCTACCTACATGAGAACCTGTGTGCCTCCCTACCAGTCTCTGGGACTGGTTGGCTGGGTCCCTACCTATCTGTCAGCATGGCCGTCGGTCTGTACAGCCGTCTGCGGTGCTGGGCTACCAGACCAGGTTCTGAAAGTCCAGCTCTCCCTCTGCAGTGGAGCAGGCAGGCCGCCAAGCCAATAAAGTCCGAGGCCAGGATATTCATTGTGCTTTTGGCCTCGTGGCTTTCCATGACGCACTTTGCTCATATGCTGAAGCTTATAAATCAAATGAACACACACCGTGACATGGAGTCTTAAGAGTTGGCAGCCTGCCTTTGAACCATGTTGATTGGATGGTTCATCAATTTTTGATTGGCCCATATGCCAAGGACAAGCGTGACCGCCCAAGCTGTTGACAATGTTGACAAACTGCTTATTTTAAGAACCTTGGCATTCTAATTGGAAATTAAGATAGGTAATTCGCCGATTGATTCTGACAACTACCGCTTCCCTACAAAGTGTATTGGACACCAGGGAGAGAAAGTAAAATCTTGACAAGCAAAAAGACAGGTCTGTTTAATAATGCATCATCCACTTTCACCCGTTTAGCCATCAACTTGTAAGAACAGAAAAGGCCCTTCAAATATGGTGCTGTCAGTATTAGGTAAACAACCATACCAAACCAGCGTTATCATATTGATTCAAGATGGTAATATAATAGAGACTGTCCATGTACAGTAGTTCTAAAGCTGGTCCTTTATCTCAATTACCGTGCTGCTGGGCGTACCGAGTCATTCCATCACAGTTCCACATCATAATTTAATGACATACTGTATATCATGAGGAGAATCATGGCTGTCTATAGAAGATAAGCACATGTTAAATCTAGATTGATCTGCCCCAATAATACAGAGGGAGAAATAACCACCAGTCAACTTGTGACAAATGTGTTCGCTACATCTACCAGATTATCAGCCAGCACCATTTGGTCACAGTCTATTAGAATAAAGCAAATGTTGGCCAGCAAGTTTGGGAAATGAAATTGGAGGCTGACTGGTTTAAGATTAGAAGAATAACACGCTGTTTTGCTCAGGACTATTTCAGCTGTCTTGAGGAGTAGCGTCACAAGGGGCCCACATCATCACTGCACATTCATTTTGTGCTTCAGTGCTCCGGTTCTCACTTTATTTCAGTGAGTGTTGGTGGCGGTCCATCCGCTAGCTAGACCCGACATTTTGACTACATCTGGGAGTGAGAAGGTCCATAACAACCAGGCAGCTGGTAATGTGGGAGGAGAGAGTCTGTTCAGAGCTGCCCACACTTCACAGTAATGGAGACAGAGAAACACAGACTGTTTCCTGTTCTTCTGTACGATTCATCAGATTTTCTATGTTCTAGTAGCACGTAGTGTCTTTTGTCAATATGGATTTTGGTACAGGGTTGAAATTTAATTTTGACCTCTAAAATATGTAATGACTGTACATGCCATTTCCATTTAGGCCATGCTCAATTAGCTAGCGATGAAGTCATCGAACCATCTCGTTCCATCTCTATTTAATGAAGAGGGTTGGACTGTTTTTAGCTCACAGAGGTGACGTGCGCAAACAAACACAGATAACTTCATAAATAATGTCTCATTCCCTTTCACAGCAGCATTGTGAACGGCCACAGTGTATTGTTTCCGATGTCCAATATTTCAATTGTTCCGTATTAATCACGAAACATTACACGCCTGCGTTCGTTCTGAGACGGACTGCGAGCCCTGCAGTGGTCTTGCAGCCATAGAGAGAGTCTACCACAGAGTCTTGAGATTGAACTCGCACATCCTTCGTCTTGTTTGCGACCAGGCTGGATGTAAGGTAGTGACATAGGAAGTGAGACACTCCTCTTGATTATGGCTTGCAGATGGTTCTAGTGACGTACACCAGAGTACAAACAGGAAGTCAGCGGTCCTCGTGAGCTGTGTGCACAGCGCTCAGGTCCTTTGATATGATTTTTGTTGCAAGTAGCAACTGAATTTTCCAGGGAAGGAGGTGCGACCGGGGTGGTGCACTCTGGGTAATGAGCTGTTGGATGTCTTGCAACTCATTAGCACCTGATGCGGTTGTGCCAACGGCCTGCCTGGTGTGCGCGAGCGGAGAGTCCTTAAGGTGCAGTCCTCTTACGGATCGTCCCATGGCTCACCTGGCCATAGTCTCCTGGGGAGCAGGATGGGAAACAGCACACAACAGGATGATGGAGGGGCACTGGGGGGAGAGCACTGGTGGAGTATCAAGGAGGAGGACAGGAGTGCAAACCCCTATACAAGATGTATGGGGAGGCTGCACATGCACATGTTTTGCTAGTAACAGGGCAGGATAGTCTTGTGGTCTAGGTGTTGGACTCCCAGCCAGGAGGGGGCAGGATAGACTAGTGGTCTAGGTGTTGGATTCCTAGCCGGAAGGTCGTGGGTTCAAGCCCTAGAGTCGGCCTACCTGTAAGCATCATCCTTGATCAAGATACCTAACCCCTATCTGCTCCATGTAATAGCAGCATGTAATTGTAAGTCGCTTTGGATAAAAGCTAAATGACCTAATTGTAACCACCTCTGTCTTTTCATGCCGGTGTGGCAGCAGTCCCCCAGTCAGGAGTTGCAACCTTCTCAATGCCAGGTAAACACCTGAAACAAGATAGGCCCCATCTGCCCTCATCTATTCCATGATCCCTTGCCGCTTGGACCAAACACTGACTGCCAGAAAGCACATATTGCATACATCACTCACACATGGTGAGGGTGGTGAACACGTCATAAATCCCAACTAGAGAGCAGAGCCGTAACACAAATGTACAAAAAAGCCCTCCTTGCTTCCTGCTTGAGGTTATGGGGACTATGACTGGAGTTATGCTCTGCCCGGAGCGACCTCGGCAGTCTGCTTGATTGATTTGAAGCACACGCCCCCGCCCTTCTCTCTCTCATCTTCCTGCTGCTCGCCCTACACAAGTGTCTGATCCGACATAAGGGACGGCCTTTCAGAACAGTAAGCACGAGCGTTGCAAGGATACAAAAACAGAACAGCTTCCCCCCTATAAATATGGTGTGCCACATAGGCAAAGGGCAGCCGTAAAAGTCTGCCTAAAATAGAGACAGTAAAACAGTCAAGATAGCCTCTTAAACAGCCCTGAAGCACTGGCATTAAAACAGATAACGCACGGTAGGTTTCTTCAATGCGGTGGACAGCCTGTCTGCACTATCCATTTGCGATGCTCATCGTGTCTGCTCCGTCTATGAACTGCGAAGAAAGACACATTCACAGTGGTGGATACAGGAAAGTTTTTACACATTCACAGAGCGACTTGGCATGAAAAGGTGGATAATGGTTTGGTGGACATTGGAACTGCATATAAGAAATATGCTTTTTGAATAAACCTGCTAACTCAGTTACAGGACACATCTGTAGCCAGTAGGTGACCAGGGCATCCTGGACAAACCTTCTTACTAACCAAGCTCAGTTTCTAACTGGGCTTTAAACTAGTTGTTACATCTTTGTAAAGGTTGGTCATTGTCTTGACAGGTAGGAATAGATGAGGCAGGAAAATCCTTTAAAAGATACAATCTCCCCATCAGAACTAAGACTGGAGCTGACTAACTTCATGCATGATCAAAGCCAAGAGGGAGCTGCAGCTTGTGCTTATAGTTTAATATTGCAGCACACAGTTGCTAATGTAACAGGCGCGCACACACACACACAAACACACACTGGTGTAGTTGGCGTTGGACACAGTGAAACTTCAAGCATTATTTTATTTTTATTTTTAAATGTCGCCAATGGTAACAAGTGAGCACATCAAGCAAACCTCTCCAATGTCTTCTTAGTCATAAAAAAGCAATATTTCCCCCAAAAAAGTGTAGATTATCGCCATCATCACCCAGTGACTCTACTAGCCCGTGTATGCGTACAAAAATGTAGAAAACTAACAATAGGCTATTGCAGCAGCTTGTCCTCGCTAACCGAAAAGTGTGGTTAAAATGGCAATTTGACAGAAAAATATAGATTTTTATTTTTGTTGTGGCGATTCCTTTGACTGTTTTGGAGTCCCCAGATCCCCAGGTCGAAATCAAAACATCACAAGTGAGTAACACTGGTGCTTTTTATGGAGGCAGCACCGCCTGCTGTGCTTGGTGTGTTGAAGTAGACTTCAAACTTTGCACTATACGTCATAGAAATGACTGCTAACAAGTGATGCTGAATAATAATAAGCAATGGCAATGACACGACTTGGTGCTACTCTGGCCTGTAATCGTACGCAACTGTAGGCGTTTGGTGTGAATCAGTTCGCAGAGCGGTGTGTCTGCTATTGTGTGTCGTTATGAATTGGAATGATTTATGTGTGGGGTTACGAATGAAGCAATGCCGCACACAACATGAATGTTGTTTATAATGTTTTTGTAATACAATAGCTAAAGTAAGTAGTTTCTGTATCTGGTGATAATTTTAAGTCTACTTTTGTGTGTGTGCCATTTTTTTCATTAAAAGGGGGCAGAATAGCCTAGTGGTGTAGTTGTTGGACTCCCAACTGGAAGGTTCAAGCCCCAGAGTTGGCCTGTCTGTAAGCATCCTTGAGCAAGATGCATAACCCCTATCTGCTCCATGTAATAGCACCATGTAATTGTAAGTCGCTTTGGATAAAAGTGTCTGCTAAATGACCTAATTGTAATTGTAATTAAAATAGCGTTGCCCCACTAAAAAAATCCCCACTGTGCGCGCACACAGCCGGAGTCCTGACAAAAGTACAACTACACAGCTAATGTCCAGGATGCATAATTAGCATAAGAGAAGAGCCAATGGTGCTCGTGGAGAATGAGGTTTGCGTTCGTTTTATTCAGTCAGTAGAAGTGCACCTGAACGACATAAGAAACTAGTTCATTTCTATTTCTAACATGGCATATCGCACACCACTGCCTCTTTTATTCTGGTGCCTTCATATATTATATAAAAAGGCACTTTAGAGCTGGGATTTTTATTTATTCAGTTCCATTTCAGTTAGAATGCCTCCCACAGTCAATGCACTGAATGGAGCAGTGATTTCAATCAATTCAATCAATCATTACTACTACTCCAGTATGAATATATTCTCTAGATTACAATATCATCTCCTCAGGAAAAGTGACAACATAATTACCTCAACCTCCTATATTTAGCAAGACAGTAAATTCTGCATCTTCACTCCTCTACGAAACACCTTGTGACACTATAGGCCGGACAGATGGCACAGTCCCATGGCAACCAATGGCGTGACAGATCGGTTCAACAACTACCACTGCCTGAGACACTGCTTGCTGTCTGGAAAGCACAAATATGCTGTTTCGCCTCACTAGCTTTGACAATAAAGCGTCAAAATGGAAGCCAAACAGCTGCCTCAAGCAAAGGTATAAAGACTACAAGCTAAAAAAGAGCCGTTATGACAGCAAACATGTAGGCCTACGACCGTCGTTTTCTGCTCAGCGAGTGTGACGCGCTGTGGTCCATGCAGCTGCTAGCCCTGTCCTCACTTGAGAGCGCACGCCATTGAATGGTAATTAGGAATGCTCAACAACTGGGTTATTTCCAGACAGAGGCGGGTTTGGAGTGAATGGGCTGGCTCCCACCCGTGACAAGTGCGCCGACTGCAAGTGGTGCTAAAAGGAAGGTAGTTATGCAGGACGACTGGAGAGGGGAAGAGGAAGGACGACAGGCCAGGCTTCGCCGGCTTGGCCGGGCATCCACGGACCAGATAGCACCATCTGTATTCTGCACAGGCTGTGTCATTTTGCCTTTCCCTCACTGAAAGCCGGTGGCAAGACAGCGAGCATGGAACAGAAATGTATTCAGACACAGTATCGGAAGCACTGGCCTCCCTCTCGCTCTCTTACAGACACACTGAAATATAGCTAGCCTCCAGGCCTGCTGCTAATCATTGTCTGCCCAGGTTAGTGATAGTACTGTGGTGAATGGAGGCTAATGGAGACGCAATAGAAGAGGCAGTGGCTAAACTGCCTCATTAGGCTGTTCTCGCTAGTTCTGTTAGCTCTGATTAACCATGATCCACCATTAGCAAACAGTCTACGTTACGTGACTGACCTTCTGGCATTCACGTAAACAGCAGCATCACGTCGTTAGCCCAGCCAATCACAATTGGCCAACTACACAGTTATGAAAGAACATAGGATTTAAAACAGAACGACGACAGAGAAAAATCCACTAATTTATGCACCCAGGCTACTTCTTGGGTCAGAAAGAGAACCTTTACATTCACTAATAATGCAAGAAGCTGACCTAATACAAGCTTTCCTCCAACATAATCGACCCAGCCAGCCATTTTCAAGGCCATAATTCAGCTCCTGTAGAGTAGGCTGTAGAATAACCCAAGCTCTCCCCTTCATCATAAAGAATGCTTCGCCATTATAAAATAACCACATTTGATAACATTTGGTTACATTTGACTAATCTGACATGTCAGAGCATCTTTGAAGAGGCTAATCTCATAGAAGCTAAAAATGCCACTAATCCTCATAGAGGTCGTCATCACAGAAGAGGAGGCAGGTTGCAGCAGGGGCGACATGATCTGGCCTAGTGACGCACACACAGAAAAGGCACACAAATAGACAGAACACGTGCCATTATACCGGGTCTCAACCATTTTGCCTGTCGGGCTGAACTATAAAGCCCTTGTTAACCATTACATAATGCTATTTTAAACGACAATGAACCATTTATGCAAGATTAGAAACATTTATTTCAAAAACCTTTCAAGCTCATCTCTTGAACGCCCACCAGGAAGCTTCCTGTGAGCCTTCAGACCCCACACTGAGAAGCCCTGTAGCAGGTTTCCGTGTCCACCCGTGGTCTTACCTCTCGTATCTTGTCACGTTTCTCCTTGACATCAGGTTCGGGCGGCTCTCCGTCAGTAACGCCCACCACCTTGGGCATGGGGACGGGGGGCAGGGGCTTCGGCCCCACCGCCGCCTCCTCCTCCTTCTTCTTCTTTAGGTCCTCTGCTACCTTGGTTTTCTCCGTCTGGATCTCGGCCCGCAGCTCCTCGCGAGACTTCCTCAGCTTCTCCTTGGCCTCCTGCAGCGCACGCTCGTGGTCCGCACGGATCTTGTCACGGAGGCTCTCCTCTTCCTCCCTGCAGGGACAGGAAGTCAGATGGTTTGACAGCAGGAAGACGCCGTAACGAGGGGAAGCTTTAGATTACGAACACAGCTGTGGAGTTCTGGCAACATTACAGGCAATTATTAAACATGTCAAAATCTCTCAGACGGTCAACGTGAAAACGCATCCCTTAAATGCCTAAAACGAAAAGGATTTCAGTGTATTACAACTGTGTATTTGCCAAATAAACATAAAACATAATATCAGTGTGAGAGTATAAATTACGACTGATATCAATTAAGGACGCCCCCCATTTAAAGCGTAACAATACATTCCTTTTATTGGCTTTCCTTTAGGCTTTGTATAAAACGGTTGCAGTAAGAAAGTGGGAATATTCACTGCTGTACATTTTCATGAGACGGTCCTTCTCTTTTCCAGAGAGAACTAGCCTACATACTGTATATTGGCATCAAAAACGCACCTTAAAACATCTAGCACTCAACACACAAACGCAAAGATAATAAATAACACAATACGATAGAGTAATCAGGTCAAAGGCTGTGTCCCAGAGCCCACTGTTTACACAGCTCTCAGAGTGAGAATATAGCATTCTGGATAACATCTCATAGCAATGTCTACTGGGGAAAGCCTACATCCAGTTGCCTTAGGATTACATCAGCTCCAGGAAATAGGACAGGTGCTCAGGTTTAGAGGACAGAAAACATGGCCAATGGGTTCACAGTCTGAAGGTGTTGAAATGGCTCCGCCCCTCGGGGGTCCATCATAAAAATAAAAATAAAGGAGATAGAAAAAGTGAGAGGATGGGGACATTGTACCGTTGACGTACATTGCCTAAAATAAATAAAAATCGATATTAATTGCGTTTTATGTTCCCTTTGACTGTGTGTGTCTGTTTTCTGTTTGGGATCATTATTGTCATCAAATCCAATTCCTGGTTCGCAGCCTAAAGTCATGGCAGGAAAAACGGCTTCAGGTCCATAACATTGTGAGATGGATTAAAAAACTGTAGTTACTGATTCTAAACCGAGCTGAATAAGCTGTTTAATTTCAGTTTAGAAAGTGTGTGTGTGTGTGCGCCAACATTAGATACAGTAGATGTCAAACATGATGTGTGGGGTTTGAAGTAACAATAGCATACGACATGTACGAGTCAAAAAACAAAGTGGTGCAAAAACAGGTTTTCAAGTAATGAGAAGAAGCATGATTTTAATCCAGTTTGAATCTGCCATGGATGTACTTATTACATGTTTGTAAAGTAATAATGTCTGAGCTACTTATGTTTCGTAATTCGCCAAAACTGGGTCCTTCTGTAATAATTTGAAAAATAATTTCAAACCACTGTAATGTACTGCAATAGCCTCTGACACTTTATTTCTTGTGCCAATGGCAATCTTTCAACAGCAAGTTTCTCCCATCCAGGTCTCCCCCGTTATACAGTAGTACATCTGCACTGCTCTCGGCAGTCTATGGCTCCCACTGATGAAGTTCCACCTCTTACTGGCACACCTCCATCACCGACTGTTTCATATTCACACTTATTTTCTGGGCCTGGTCCCGCACAAACCCCGGCGAGGTTTTGGATGTCCAAGAAGTAATGTGTATTTTTGACACAAACTATATGTTATACCATCCCACAATAGCTCAGTGTATCCTACAAAAGTTCTGCGATACCGTGAGTGGATGATAGAGATGGACCGGTAATCAATTGGAATCGGGCGGTTTATGCTCCCAACACGCGGCAAATATCTCTGCATCTAAACGAAAAAAAATGGTAATCAGAATGGGCCAAGAAAAACAATCTTTACCAGGAGTGCACATATGTACGATGTTTTCTCTTTTTTATTTTTAGGAAATATGACCATTTTTGCCTAAAAACTTAATTAAAATACTATTAAATATACATGCGACACCGCACCGCCTCAAAGGGGTGCCCAACAAAACTGCCCAAATAATAGAAAAACAGTCCTGCATCCTGTGGTATGAAGGCAAAATGTAACTAGACAAAAAGGTATTTATTTACAGTATTATTTACTTTAGAGTAGCATTACAGACACTGGTCCAGGAGGCCATCAGTTCATTGAAACATGAACCGGGACTGTATAGCGTACTACAACAGCTGGAGTGCCTAGCAGGGTAACTGCTAGCCTCTGCTCTTGCTGGTGCTGACTTTGATGAGAGGATGGCTTCATTTCGAAAGAAAACAACTGGTCCACACGTTTTCAACGCCGTGTGCGGAGATCGCAATACAAGATCGGGTTGAATCGCATCTATTCTATTGGCTTCACACTGGTTGAGCTGTGCTTGCACACTGATGTTTTGCACTAATCAGTGGCGCTTTAGTTTCTTCGCCGAACTGAACCAAACATGTATACCAAACTGTGGGGGGGGCTGCACAGTATTGTTACATGGACCATGACCCCCTAGTGAGTGGTACAATTACAATGAGGTCATTTAGCAGACGCTTTCATCCAAAGCGACT
>JAODLI010002316.1:0-10619 GCA_027575585.1 Percopsis omiscomaycus
ACCCCAGGGGTTCGGTGAGTCAGTCTTAGGGGTTCGGCGGAGGATAAGACACACCCGACTCATATGATTTGTGATGATACGCCCCCTTATCGGTGGGTTCGTTGAATGAGCATATGAAACTGGTGGGGTTCAGTACATCCAACAAGGTTAAGAACCACTGATTTTGGGGGAGAGAGAAGGAGACAAAGTGATGATCAGACACCGGGAGGGGGGTAACTGATAGTTTAGAGGCCGAGCAGGATCTGGTGAATGTAATAGAACTTGTCTTTGCTTGGCTATCTCTTCTCCGTCATTCCCACTCTCAGGAGCACAAGCAAACGCAGAGATGGCCTTTTGCTTTAGGACTGTTCAAGCATTCTAAATGGTTGGTAATATTTAGATGCATCTTAATTGACATTTCTCTTTTATTGTTTAATGGAAATAACTGATTTACTTGTTTAATTTAATAAATGTTTTACCTGACTTGTTCACGGCGCCATGCACCAATGCAAAACGTTTATTTTTTATGTGTAACAATATCATATAAGGTTACAATAAATGTTGTACATCAAAAATAATGACACACAAATACAGTGATTTTTTAACTTGATTTGTACATTTATAACATATGTTAAAGTAGGCCTTCCGCCGACTTCAAAGGTAATACTGCGTTTCGGATTGTGGAGCTTGTCTTAATAGCCTACAGCCCTCTGACTGACTACTGCATGGCGCGTAGACCACAGACTTAAGTCAAGGGGAGAATAGCGTAGGCTGAAAAGTGCTTAGCTGCGCGCTTTTTTTTATTTATTTACGCTCATGCTAGAATACGCCCCATAATGATTTTGCAAGCTATGCCTCTATGGTTTTCTTCGCTCTGTAGGCTACAGAATACTACTATACAGACTGAAAAACTGGGATGGAGTCTCTCTGGCACAGTCCTATAGGCCTACTTGTTCAAATCCTATAGACAGGGGCTATTTTGTCCCCTTTGATGACTTTGTTTTAGAGCGAACATATACATGACACGAGGAGTACCCCAGGGCTCTATCCTTGTATATTATTCAACCTCTGTAAGCCTGGACCAAATTACGCCATACACAAAATATCCTACCATAATTATGTGGAAGATACTCAAATGTACATATCTCTCTCACCAAGTGACATATTATGACCCAATAGACCCACTTGTGCATCGAACAAATCACTGACTGGATGTGCCAGATATTCCTTCAACTAAATTCAGATATACATTGTCTTTGTGCAAAAGAAAACAGACTGAGTTAGTGGCCACCTGTCTGAAGGTTAGAAATCTTAGTGTATGTTGATTTAGATCTCAATTTTAACAGTCACATCAAATCAATAACTAAATCAGCCTACTATAGTATAGCACAAATTACGCTAGAGGTTTCAGGTCCAAGGAAGACATTTTTATGCTTTCATCTCCATTAGGTTAGACTACTATAATGGTCTATTTACAAGTCTCTCCAAAAAAGCTATTTGACAGCTGCAACTCATTCAGAATGCTGCTAGAGTTTTGAAAAGAACCAATAAAACTGAAAACATCACACTCGGGTGTCTTTAATGGCTTTTTGTACTTCATAGAATTGATTTTAATATAATACTGCTCAATGGTTTTGGCCTAAAATAACTTTGCTAATACAATGGGAATCCTGTATATTCCTCAGGTCATCCAAAGCCAGTTTGCTGACAGTTCGGACAAAACAGGGCGAAGCAGTTTTAGTTACTATGTTAAGATGTGCAGTAGTGTGGGCTAAAATCCCAATGTGGGTGGGCACAGAGTAAATCAGGTGGGCCGGAGTGTTAAGTGGTTAATGCTATGATAACTGGAATAAACCTCCAGAGCATCTGAGACTGGCTCTCATGCTTAAATCCAGGTTAATCACAATTTCTCCACTTACTTCAAGAGTTTTAGTAGTGTTTTTTTTAGGTTTAATTGTGAGACATATAGGTCTGTTCCTATACATCTTCGATGTAGAGGTCTATTCCTACACCTGGTTTTATTGCAGTTATTGTTCAATTGTCTATGGTCTTTTTATTTTCTGGTCTGCATTCCATATCTGAATTGTATTTTATTTTTTATGTGCTTACGGAACTACTGGAATTACTCTTACTGTAATGAGTGGCAAAGCCGGCTCCACATAAAATGACATAATCCGTACTCTTTTTAGCCTACAGTAACAACATGCAGATTTCCCTAGTTCAAAAAAAAAAGTACAACACACTCAGCAAGCAGACAGAAATTTATCAAGGTGTACTTTATATGAAGCACCTTGGCCCCTAATGGTAACTGTTCAGTCACTCTCACTTTGCTAAGTATTGGCTCACTAGACAAACATGGGCAAGTTATCATATTGCTATTAAACATAACATATAGTGATTATGGACAAGCTTCTTTCAAAAAAACATTCAGTAGCTGTACCATTTTAATAAGTGAAATTCACTTGCAAAAAAACCCCACCAGGTGGCACAAGAGGCTTGGAAATGAAAGTAGATTTTGAAAAAAAACGCATACAAAAAGTAATTATTTGTATGCATTTAACATATTGCTGAATTTCTGACACTGGGCTGCTATAGAATGAGGAATGAAAATGACCTCATAATTAATAGATAAAAGTCCTAGTTGGTATATTACACGTCCATTCCTCCTGTAACGGACCATAATGTCTCCACGGTAGCGATCAGCAGTGAGTGTAAACATTTGGAAGTCATTGCTGCTCAAGGGGGTCAAATCAGTTACTGAAAGCATGTATTTTCAGACAAAGACATTTTAATGTTGGATTATTTAGTTTAATATATGAATTATTGTGTGCATTATTTGTTTTATTAGATCTTTTTATATGACTTATGATCAGATTTGATCACATTTTACTGTATATCAAACTTATCCACAAATTCAAAAAAGGGTTCACAAACATTCTAGCAACACTGTACAAGTCAAATGACTTGATGTATTTGGGTAACTTCAATGCAAATTGACTGTAGGAGGAACAGGAAATTCACCGCCCCCTTTGAATATGTTTAAAGACTGCCTGTCATGCTTTGACATATAAAGAGCGAGTGCATGCATGACTGTATGTATGATATATTTGTGACAATGATTAGATCTCCCTGCTGGATCATCTAAGTCCACTTTCCTCTCAGGTGTTACCTAACAGAAAAGAGGTGAGTAAATTATTTAATTTGATCCAACTGTTCTTTTTAATTGGCACATTTAATCCCTTTAATATTCTTAATTTTGTGCCTTTACAATGGGAAAAAAACTTTTTTTTTTCAGACTTTGGTGTCATGCCTATCTGGATATTAGTCGTCTTGCTGTTGCTGGAGGTGTCATCCTGTGCTGTTGAAACCAGTCCTAATGCTGGTATGAAGTTAAAGTTCAAACAAATGTATTATCTAAAGAAAGCCAAGTGGTACTGAAGCATACTGTAGGTAGTAGGTATAAGACGTAGATGTAAATAGCCTATACAATAGGCTATAATATTGTTGAATAGAAACCTAGCCCCATTCAACAGACAAGTTGCATACCATTCTCATTTGTAAATAATAACTCTGAAAGTGTTAGGGTTTAAATAAAAAAAGACTACTGTAGCTCTGACAGCTTTTGGCTCCTCAAATGCAACCAGTTAATTTACATAGACCATGTAAACTATGGTGGCTCAGTGGCACAGTGCCAGTGGTCTTTGAAACGGCACTATTGTTTTCACTTCCACAACCTGCTTTAAAATCATACCTGAATACACACAAAACAATGGATCTCATAAAACTGCCAGCTTTTTATGTGGTGTTTATGATCATGTAGGCTAGGCCTATTATTTATCTTATGTGTGTTTATATGCATATATCGCTATGAGAAATGCTTTATAGGCGTCACAAGAAGTCACAAGCTATGACATATTTCTTTTTGAGGGTCACTGAAGGTTTAATAACCATTACTCTAGGCCATAATCCACTATAATGTGCACTATGCAATTTAGAAATGGAAAAGCTAATTTCCGACATCTCACCTTGTGTACAGTCTTGTGAAAGATAATGTGATGTGAATTAGGGTTGAGCCGAATACTCGGACGAAACGAGGATCCGGTATGGATAATGTACTTTCTACGAGCACGAGTATCATCTGAGTAATTTGTGTCAATATCCGTAAACGGAATATCCTCATTGGGTAACTGTGTCCACATCATTCTGTGATAGGCCAGCCATACACACAGCTCCTTCCCTACACCACTGCTTGCACCACACAACACAATCTTGCCATTTTATGGGACTACCGTAGTGCCAAAACTCCATGCAATTGTGTTTTGAATGTTGTGCTTGTAAATTGAGGTTCGCGTCCAAAAAGATTTGTGTCCGCAAGTTAAGATTTGCAAATAGGTCTATGTAATTTAATTTCGCAAGCTTGTATCATGATGTGTAAGAAAAAATACAAATGGTCGCAAATGTTTTAATAAATGTTGAAAGCATAATAATTTTACATACAAAAAACAACAGCTTGCAAAAAAAAAAAAATACATTTGCAAATAATCACTTAAAACCACAAACATCAATGTCCGAGCACGATATTCAAAATACAAACTCACGTGACTTTTGGCACTGTAATCCTATGGGGTAACTCGATGTAAATACAGTAGATTCAGCTCTTCTGATATGCGAGCTGGTTCCCAACGTTCACCTACAAGAGCCGGCTCTTAGAGCCGACTCATTTGCGATTGATCCATCACTAGAATGTAATGAGGAAGGAAAAGGAACATACCTATTTAAGACTGACAAGAAATGCAGAGGTTTGTACACACGCACAGTTCTTCTCACCATACAAATGCTCAAGTCAGGAGCTGACATGACCACTCTATTTTGATTAAAACAAATGGTAATGAAACTTTCTAGCATGAAGTAGCCTAATCATTTTGTGCTGTGTGTTACTACATCGTTGTCTTTCCACCTTATTTGCAGTGAACCCTTGTTGCTACTATCCCTGTCAGAACTCTGGAGTCTGTGTGAGATTTAGCACTGACCGCTATGAATGTGATTGCAGCAACACTGGTTTCTATGGGGAAAACTGCACAAATCGTAAGTCACGTTGAAGATGTTTCCATTTCTCAGCTGTTTCAGTGCAAGTCTCAATAACCTTGCAATACAATTAAAAAAATTGCCTGGTTAAGTACATGTAGGGCTATTATGGAGCTACAATAAGTGCAATTATTTATTAATAGGTAGGGACAAGCCAGTTTAATTTATATAGCACATATCATAATCATTGGCAATTCAAAGTGCTTCACAAATAAGATAAAGCAAAGTACAAATAAAAAGACAATTGATTAAGATAAGAAAAATAAGAAAAATGTAAACAAAATAAAATACAATTGAATAAAACATATTTTAAAAAAGATAAAAAGGGCATCAAATTGCATTACCCAATTAATCACTCAACTAAAGGCCTATGAGTCTAGATTTAAAAATGTCTAGGGTTGGTGAACCTCTAAGATCATCAGTGAGTTGGTTCCAGCGATGTGTAGCATAATGATTAATATCTGCTTCACAATGTTTGGTTCAGTTAGTTAGTTCAGCTAGTAGTGACAGTGGTCACTACTAGCAGACCACTCCCTAGCAACCTGAGAGGCCGGGCTCGTCTATATTAATTAAACATTTCCAAGATATATTTTAGTACCACTCCATGTAATGATATATAGACGAGCAGCAATGCCTTAAAATCAATTCTATGACTAACTAGAAACTGGAAGTAGTGACTTAAGAATAGAGGTTATGTGGTCTGTTCTTTTGATTCTTGTAAGAACTCTAGCAGTTGCATTTTGAATAAGCTGTAGTAGTTTAATGGTCTTTTTGGGAAGCCCTGTTAGAAGACCATTGCAATAGTAAATCATACTGGAGATAAAAGCAAGAACAAAGGCTGATTTTGTAACCTCTTTTATGACTGTTAAAGCTAAGATCAGAGTCAAGTAAGAGTGCAAGGTTTTTAACCTGGTCTGGTTTAAGTGCTCTGGAGTCCAAGTGAGCAGCAACCCTAAGCCTCTCTTCTTTGCCACCAAATAGAATCACCTCTGTTTTGCCTTTATTTAATTGTAGCAAGTTTTGGGAAATCCAATTACAATGGGGTCATTTAGCAGACACTTATCCAAAGTGACTTACAATTACATTGTGCTATTACATGGAGCATCTTGCTCAAGGATGCTTACAGGTAGGCCAACTCTGGGGCTTGAACCCACAACCTTCTGGCTGGGAGTCCAACACCTGGATCTCTAGACTATCCTGCCCCCAAATACATTGACACAGCGAGTCTATTTGACCAATGACATTCGGTGAGAGAGCTACCGTTAGTAGATTTGAAAGTCATCAGCATAACTGTGATAGGCAATCTGAACTGTGATGGGCAAGTGGGAGCATTTAGAGATTGAATAGAAGAGGTCCTAGAATTGACCCATGGGGGACACCACAGGTCATGAAGGTCCGTTTTGAGTTATACTTTCCGATGTTAACAGAAAAGTTGAAATTGTATCCATGTCAGGACAGTTATGGAAAATGTATTCAATAATACAGTAAGTAATAAGCATTAAGATTAAGAAGAAATTGTATTAAGAAGTAGTATTAAGAAGTAGTAAGATAATAAAACATATCAGGTGTTTAAACTTTCCTCATGCTTAATTATCACAGAAATGTACCAATGATTTTCTCTTTCTCTCACCAAATCTTCCCTCTGGAAGTGCACATGTTATCTCAATATTCTCTATATTTCCACAGCTCATTTCTGGACTCGGGTTCACCTTCTACTGAAACCAAACCCTGATGTGACCTACTATGTTTTCACGCATTTCCATTGGCTGTGGAACCTGGTCAATAACAGCTTTCTCCGAGACAAGCTAATGAGACTCGTTCTCATGGGTATGTAATAGACACTGCAGAGGGAAAAAATATTTTGTTAAGTAGAGGAAGATGGATTCTCAAATCAATAGTGACTTGGAAATGTATATTCTAAATAAATGGCACACTGTCCATGAATTGAGTTCAATATTATAAATGTTTATATTTGTTAGAAATGATTTACCCAAATGAAAAAATTTTTTTAGTAGATAATATTTGCAATAAAGTATAGAAATTTCACCTTGGAGTGGCTTGTCCGATTTTGAAATCCAATCCTTCAAGATGGGCAATCATCTTTGTCGCTTTTTGCTCCTTTTTACTGTGCTGAAGCTGAACTTGAAGAAATTAATTTCAAACAAGGACAATATCACTTTAATGTTACATTTAAGATGAATACTTAAGCAGCAGTTTAGTATGGAGTCAAATCAGTGCCATACGTTTTTTTTGAGCGTGTAGAAAGGTTTTATGTTTGTAAAATAAAAAGGTAAGTCCGCAAAAACGTTTTGTAGTTGTAGAAATATTTCGAAGTTAAAAGTTTTGTAGGTGCAGAACAATTTTGAGCTTGAACCTTTAGGTTTTGTTGTAGAAAAGTTTTAAGCCTGTAAAAAATTATCACGCACATTCAAATCCGTCTTTCAAATGTGAAAACTTTATTTGCACCTTTGAAACACACACACACATGCACATTTGGGTTCTAAATGCAAGTATAAAACGTATTTGCAAGTTTTAAACTTTTTGGTATTTTGGTTTTACATAATTAGAATTATCCAATCAGAGTGCGAGTGGGCGGTACCTCCTCTGTACCTCCAGAAAGCAGAGAAGGGTCTGACTGTGGCCTGTAGCAGCTCACACCGTGCCCTCTTTGGCTTGCCACTTCTATCCAAAGGAATTTAGGTCAGACTCATGGATGCATTATAATAACTGGATACGGCACTTAAAAATGCCGATCATTCATTTAATTGAAACAGGCTCAAAAGCACATACCTGACATACATACATACCTGAAAGCTTCTCCTGACTTCCGCATTTGTCGTGTTTTCTGAGCATTTGCATTAGCGTCCACCACAAACCACCACAAACCATGGCTACTAACTCACATGAATCCACACGGCCATCGAAACACTGGAGGTTGGTACCCCTGGGATCACTCAAATGGAGACAGACTGGTAGCAGAATTTGGAAGGGTGTTAGGTAGGTGCACTGTGGGTGTTGAAAGCGGTCGTCCATTCATTGCCCTACCGAATGTAGACCAGGTGGTAGACATTATGTTGGTCCATCTTAGTGAAGATGGTGGCCTCCTGGAGGGGTTTAAACAGCTCTGGACTGGTTTTCCTCCTATCTGTCAGACAGGAGTTTTTCTGTGTCAATAGAAACATATATGTCAGACTCGGCTCCTTTGTCCTGTGGTGTGCCTCAAGGTTCTGTGCTCGGCCCCCTGCTGTTCAGTCTGTATATGCTTCCTCTAAAATATGATCTGTGGTTTTTAAAAAAGACATGGAGATGCTGGTTCGTGCTTTTATTTCTTCTCGGTTGGATTACTGCCATGTACTGTACACTTGTTTAAACAAATCTTCAATGGACAAACCGCAACCTGTACAGCATGCAGCAGCAAGACTTTTGTCTAATACCAGCAGGAGATCGCACATTACTCCTGTGCTTAAGGCTCTTCATTGGCAACCGATTGGTTTTAGAGTGCATTTTAAATTTTTTATTATTACTTATAGAGCTTTGCATGGTCTATCTCCTTCGTACATCCAGGATCTATTGCACACACACTCTTCTGGTCGCTCACTGAAGACCTTTTAACTGTTCCCAGAACACATTTTAAAACAAGAGGTGATCGTGCGTTTTGTGTGGTGGCTCCAAGGCTATGGAACTCTCTCCCATTAGCCTTGAGAGTTTTGGATTCGATTGAAACTTTCAGAAAGCACCTAAAGACACATCTTTTTAGACAAGCTTTTGATTAGCCAGATGGTTTTGTATTTTATGTATTGTTTTTATTTATTTTTTTGCTGTAAAGCACTTTGCGACCCCTCTTGTCTGTCAAAGGTGCTATATAAATAATTTACTTACTTACTTACTTTAAAGGCAGTGTTCATCAGGGGAAGTGGGTAATAGTTCTTAACCTTAATATCATTAAGGCCTCTAGTCAATACAGGGACCTGCAGCCGAGGAAGATGGATGGATAATATGGCTGCATGATTCTAGATAGGAGGAAGGAAACACAACAAAAATGTGATAGTGCCTGATTTAGGCTAAAGAGACACTTTGTGTACTGTGTGTCTGCCTTGCTACATGCATGGACTAAACAAAAAATACATACATTACATACATTGTAGTTGTATTTGTAATGCTATATCTAGATGCCCAACCGGTCAACCAGGGAAGCAACGATACAATTTCCATCTGCTCCAGAGTCTATTAAAACTTTCAGTGTATGATGAACTAGATTCTTTAATCACCCACGTTTCTACAGTGAACTGTCTTCATCGGGTATCTGCCATTTACATGCATGAAGAAAATTATAATTTGAACGCATTTGGAATATTTTCTTCCTGAAAATATTTTTATTCAGTGGTGTAGCTTACCACTGACTCTTAGAAGTATTGAAGCTACATATGAACAAGCAGTGGTGGAAAGAGTACTGTGATATCCTACTCAAGTAGAAGTACTGTTACTTGCTGTTAAGTTTCAACAAGAGTGAACCAAGTCTATCCTTTGCCATGAAGATAAGTCCAGCACAGCTGAAAAGAAGCTCACAGGCGGTAGATAGAGGCGGCCTGTGTATAAGGGACAACTTCTTTATGCATGCAAAACCATGAAGCAAGTCCATCTTGTCCGACACAGAGGCAATATACCCCTCCAGCTCCCCGGAACCTTGTGACACTTTGGATGTCAGTGATGCAAAGAAAACCTCTTCATCAGATGAATGTTGCCTCAATTGGTTAGTCTCCTCTGTCAGTGTCTCAACATGGGCCCTCACGTACACCAACTCGGCCAATTGGCAGTATATCAACATATAGACACATTAAAAATACTTACAGGCTTTGCCCCAAAAAGGCAGAAAACCCCTAATGTGCAGAATAACAAAGCTGTAACAAAAGTTACAGAGACATAGCTAAATAGCTAAACTAAAATAATTCTGGACTAAAATAATCTTACCTGCTTCAATGAAGCCTGCCATTTTAGTTCATGAGGTCTTGAAGCAGAAGAATTGCAGCAGCAATTGGTTGGGGAGCTTCCATAAGTGGTAGAGACATCTTGCAAGATCTTGCAAGATATCTGCCTTGAAATAACAGTTACAGAGAGCTTTAGTATAATTAGGCTCAACATATTTTCTGACAGCTATGGCCAAAACTTTCCTTAGTCCAGGATCTTTGGGGAAGATTTGAAAAAAACATGACCTACGCAATGTCATCTCAAAATTACTTCTTGTATGTAGCTGAATGGTGCAGCCAATGCATAAAGAAAGCAGCATAAATTGTTTCCTAGATCTACCTAATTTAGTTTAGCTAGAGTGTATAATCTTATGAGCACAAACATATTCCATCTCATAATTTTACAAAGAATTAGGTCATTGTTAAATAAATCACGCAAAGTGCTTAAAATTCTTAGAGCTGATCTAACAGAGTAGTAATTATTATTTTTTATTTATTTATTTATTTTAAAAAGGAGGATAGAATAAGGATAGTTAGGGGGATTAGTGCTATGAGGTAGAAAGATCGGTGGCCGAGGTACCGAGATGGATT
>JAODLI010002318.1:0-10616 GCA_027575585.1 Percopsis omiscomaycus
TGTGTGTGTGTGTGTGTGTGTGTGTGTGTGTGTGTGTGTGTGTGTGTGTGTGTGTGTGTGTGTGTGTGTGTATTATTTTGGTTCATCTGCATTAGAATTGAGAAAAGCTTGCTTTTTTTTTTTAAATACGGCTGAAAGAATTCCTCCCCCAACTGAATTTGATTCTTTGATTATATAATGAATTAATCTCCTAAGACTTCAGTAGCTGTCTCATTAGTAGTCGTTTTTAGTGGGACAAGAGGCCTTTTCTCCATCAGCTTTGCCTAAATCTCTTGGGTGTTGTATCGAGCAACAATGATCTTTCTGAATGCTTCCTTCATGTGGTTAAGTCTTAATAAAACCCCATCTATTGCATTCCCTTCACCTCCATAGCGATCACTTATTCAGGTAGAAATGAGGCTTGAAGAGCTCAGTGACACTAAAATGAGCAATTCACGGATGCGTTTAGTTCGCTGGGGGATTTCCACTGAGAGATGGATAGTATTGCCTTCAAAAAACACACCGTCTTCTGAGTATACTGTAATGTCTTGACAACAATATGATGCAAAGCCATGTCTCCTATTACACACCGAATTATTCTACTTATTCTACAATATTTGCATCTCCAAAAAAAAAAACACATTCACAACTTTCCATCTGCCTTTGAGGTCCTGATGAAAAATAAAGGAAGCGTGACGAAGATATGGGGGAGGGAGGGAGGATGCTCTTCCACCCTCCGACAGATCCCAGCATTTAAAACACAGAGCCTGCAGCAAATCTTAAGTTTGATTACCGCTCTGCTGCTGTTTTGAGATTGTGTCAATTTATCAAAGCATGACCAAGTCAAAAACTCAGCCCACCCATGCAGGAAGGTGGCTGTATTGTACAACGCCTGAGTCTATTACTCTGGGGTATTAGCCAAACTTAACACAACAAGCTCTATGGCAACCTTGACGTGCACATTTTTGTTTTTAGAACGGCTGACTTCATTTCCTGTGCACTACAGTGGTGAGTCTAATTACTGGATGAAAATGTTCTTCCCCATATCCCTTTTGTGGCGCAAATATCTCCAAGGCAACATCAAGCTTGTACAGTGCACTGCTGCCTCTGTAGTTTATTTAGATTTAATCCAGAAATAGCATTCAGCCAAATCAAATAAGCCAGGAAAAGACCTTTGTTCATCGCTTCCTTATATCTGAGGGGACCAATGATACAGAAGAATTAATTTGTTACTTTTAGGGATCGTATTAATAGTTTAAAGCAACATTAATTGAGATTTTTTACCATTTTAAACCGTCCTATTTCCACCTACTGTGAGAATGTGTCATTGAGCCATGGTGCCCTATTGTGTCCTAGGCCACCCTTTGTCCGTTTCATCTTTTCTCCTCTTTGTTGTCAAACCCAGACCGTGGCTTTGCTCCATATATTCAATGTGTGACAGCCAATTGGTCTGCCCCTCAGGCAATGGAGTGGCTTAATTCAAACAGTACCGTCCAGTCGCCATTAAGTTTTGTCTTTGGAGAGGCTACACTTCTTTTAGCCCCACTAACTGTAATAGGTATTGACATATAAATATAAAAATAAAAGATGAACATAGTTTCTGTTAATTGGCCTTCTGGAACTCACTAGCAACTTTTCCTTCTTTAATAATAAATATCCTCTTAAAAAAGGAGTAAGAAAGTAAAATGAGCAATTAAGACCCGATAGAAAGAATGTATTGGCATTGTATTTTAGATTTCTCACTGACTTCCATTCATTCGATCAGTTGCAGTATTTGCTATTTACTTGGATTGACACAAGATGCTCGTAGAAGTAGACCTACTGTTAAGCAATTCCGTGTGGCTTCAACACTCCAGCCTGTCACGTCTCAGAAGACACTTTAGACAGGAGTGAACCCAGAAGCACGACTCAGAGACAGGAGTGACTTAATAATGCAAGTTTATAGTGACCAGGCGTAGTCAGGCAGGCAGGGTCACAATACCGGGTAAGCAGTCCAAGAACAGGCAACAATTCCCAATACGTCAGGCAGAAACAGGTCCAGAAGACAGGCAAAAGGGTCTAAACACGGTCAGAATAGGCTTAATCAAATCTACGGTATACGCTGGAATGCTAGGCTGGAGACACTAGCCAATCTGGCAAGGAGCTGGTGCAAGAGGCCGGTATAAATGCCCAGACTAATGAGGGTGAGCTGCAGGTGTGTAACTAGGCGGGGACGACCAGGTGAAGAGAGTGAGATGAAACCAAGCAAGAGTGGGAAACTGGAACCTGAGAGGATAGGGGAGTTAGTGAACCGGAACAAACAAAAACATGAGCTAAAATAATGTTCAATTGCTGGAGCACTTACATGACACAGCCATGGGTTTAACTACTTGGTCAGAAATCATTGCAGGTTTAAGATCCCCACTGATTTCTAAACTGCAGAAATTTGATTTTGAATAAATGAATGAATAAACCACAAATGACACCAAAACAAAGTTAAGGTGAAAGACAAGTACAAAATAACTTTTAGTAAGAGATTGAAGGGCAGCAATAAATAGGCTTCTTATTCACAACCACTGTACACGCACACCAGTTGATACATTGCTAGGGCAGCCTCTGGTACCTCACATATTGATGATGCATGCCACACAGCCCTCTGTGTCAATGACAGTCATTAGATCACCCCAACATGAGCTCATATCCTAATGGAGCACTGCAGGGTTTCTAAGCGGTGCTCTAATGTGATCAAAATGGAATAAAACCCAATTTATTTGGATAATAGTTATATAGAGCATTGATCATGCAATGGAACCATTACGAATGGAAATATTTGGGTGCACTTATCTTTAGAACAGAAGGATGAATGTGTGCACACTTTCTGTACAAAGTAGGAGTCTCAACTCGACAAACTTTACTTCTTTCATATTTAAAAAAAAAAAGAAAAAGAAAAAAGTTTGGTCTACCAGAGAGGACAGGCAGAACTAAACAGAGTAATCAGAGCCCCATGGAGTTCACACGGCATGTACTTGCCGTAGGTGTCGCCAATATTACCTAAACTTGGAAAGTGATATGGAAGTTTTTTGGAACGTTTGACTATAGGCTATGTGTTCCTCACCGTGATATAAGTTTATACTGTGGAGACTTATTTTCAAATCGTAGCTTCTTTAGTCCCGTGTTGACATGTTTCACTCAAGAATATGGTCCAATCTAAATATGAAACGATAACAGGAAAGGAATGCGTGCTCCATTTACATTATTTTAGGATCGTTTTCTACTGGCGGATGAATAAGCTGGATCTTCTTTCGCAATCAGAAATCAATGTAATGTAAACAGAACACTAATGTTCAAAAGAAATGTGCTGTACCACAGATATTTTGTTATTGTTTTAACCCGAAGTATGTTTTGAAGACTTTTGGAGACGGGGGAAATATTTTATTTGTTATTCACACATTGACTAAAGAAGCTATTACATGAGTAGTTCTCACTGAAATCCACATGTAACAAACATTCGTTGTTCCTTAGGTTTTCTCTCAGGTGTCTGTAGGCCATGTAATGCCATCGGATATTAAAGACGTGCCTAAAATCTGAATAGCCTATCATGGAACTCACTTGTTAGTGCATCCTCTGTTGTCCTCTGTTTGACAGTGACTGATTTTCCAGACTTCTCTCCATCTTTCATTTTAGTATTGTCTTCCAGAGACCATTGGCTAAGGGCTATCTCTGAATTTACAGGATCTCTCAGCATTTTGTGCGTTGAATAGACACAGCCTTTACACTCACCATATGCACAGAGTTTGGATGTGGGATCAACCATCTCCTCAATGTTTTTTGTTGCCGACAGCCCTTGGTTGTAGAGGGTATTGGCAATCAACTGTAAGTTTTATACTGACAGGTTTGCCAATCAGCCTCTGTGGCCGCCCCTACCCAAAATAGTTTTAATGTGCAGAAAAGAGCAAGAGACTTTATTTTCATATTCGGATAGGAACTTCTGGTGCAGTTTCTTCATTGAGTCAGTCAGTAAACGCTTCTGTTTTTTGATCTTCTTTTGATTGACGGTTTGCTTCTGTCCAGTTGTTATACGCTGATGTCATCTGTTAAGTAGAAAGCCTTTACTTTCTGTTTACATTCAGCAGGTAATCTTTTGCTCTGCTTTCTTTCAAAGGGTGCCAAGCCCTCATTCGGCTCTTTGACCTCGCCACTTAAAAAGCCCAGGGTGGCCCCTGCAGCCTTTTTGCAATAATCTGCTTCTCCTGTTCCGTCTTGGAATTTTTATATTTTTATACATGTCCTCAATAATTGATTCTATTGCTAATGGTGTTATTAACTGTTTGATGGCACAGCAGAGCATTGTGCGATTTTATTTTGCCCCCGGGCGCTGGAATCCCTTGTATTTTTATTCTTTTTCCCCTTTTTCCTTCTGCAACAATGCCTTTAGTTGTTCAATCTCTTTCTGGAGCCGCCTCCTCCCCTGTCTAACGTTCCTCTGTCCAACAACATATTGCCTAAAATAAAAACAGGAAGAACATTGTCGCAATGTAAAAAAAAAAAAAAGACACTTGACAGATATTTGGTTATGTATACAACAATTCTAGGATAAAACCAGTCAGTTTGTTCCTTTAAAATAAGTTGTTCTCAATATGAGTTATTGTCTTAGATCTTAGATCGTCCCTTTGCTAGGCTTTACTATGTTATCCTTGTATTTTGAAAGTTTAAAGCAGACATACTTTCACTCTCAACATTTTATGCCAACGTCGGCCATTACTACTCGTGATGAAGAACATGCTAGCAAATGGTGACCCATGAAGAAGATTTTTAACATATTTATCAACCATATTTGATAAATTCCCCAAAAAATATTAGTTTTCACTATGAGCATAACAGGGCGGACATGTTATACTTTACCGCAACAGCCAATAATTCTAAAACAGAGACACTCACCCTGCTTCTCAGGTGATTTCTCCGGTACAAATGTGAGCAACTACATGAAAGACATAGTCAAGGGGAGTGTTTAGGGGGTTTCACATCAGAGTAACGGTTCAGGGACACAGCACATTTTAAAGATTTGAAGCAATAAAAATGTATTAATAACCAAAACATACATTTTGAGAGGACCTTTATAAATAAGGCTATAGAATTAGTTAATTTTGATTGCATGTACAGTATATATAAGTAACCAAAGTTAAGCAAACATGATTGGGGAAATATTTTTATTTAATCAATCCTGGCAACATTTTGTGTTCTATGGTAGAACATGTCTTTGAATGAAATGAAATGTCTTTCATTTAACTATGAAAGACAAGCTTTTTGAAATAACAGATTTTTACACAAAATATACCATATTATGTCATGGGGACTCAAATGGCACTGAATACTAGGAATGACCCTACTAGCAAAATTGAATGACAATAATTGGCTTTACATGGCGATTAGGAACACTGTACAGTCAAATGTCCTGCAAAATATTTGAGTTTTGTATTTGAGTTTTGTATTGCTCCATTTACTCAGGAGTTAGTTTAACATTTAAATATATAGCCAATTCATTCTGGGAGCTACCAAGACCCAGTCCAGTTATAAGCAAGGCTACTGAAAAGCTCCCGTCTTGATTAGTTTTACAACTACTTGACAGACGTTATAGGAGAACAGGAGAGCATTACAGGAGAGCATCTTTCCCCCTCCACATTTTTCCTCGGCAGTCAAGGAATTTGACCCCGACCGCTGACAAAAGTGAATGATATCATATATTACAATGGCTTAGCAACGGTATGAGTGTTCTTTGTGTGCTCGAGACAAAACACAAACCTTGACACTAGGCCGAGAAAGTGACCATCACTAACATACCTCTTTGGAATAATGAAAAGAAACTGGGATCAAGAGATAATACACTGGTGTAGCAGTAGAACTGGAACAAACAGTAACCATGAGATTGAATTGATATCTTATAGATGAAACTAATCTTCCCTTTTTATTTTTTTTACAGTATAAAAAACAAGACTACTGTAGGACAAGGCTGTTCATAAGACAGCATTTTTCTATTCATCTGTTAGAGATAAATGTAAAGTATAGCCTAAAACCTTCAACAAGCCTCTGGTGAATTAGAGTCTGCTTTGGGGCAATTTAGAATTTCTACCCCAATATTTTCCTCCGTTATGTTCATAGAAGAATGACTAGCATGCAGTCAGACTACTTAATAGTGTGCTTTTGGTTGTTTTTTGACCAATTATGACCAATTATAATATATATGACCAAATATGTGTGTGTGATATAAGAAGATTTGCGGTTGTCTCGTATGTGTACATAGAAACACACATGTATGTAGCCTACATGTAAATGTATATGTCCTGTGTAACCTTAAAGCTCATTACTGAATTGCAATGTCTTCTTCTTGTTGAGCCGTATCCTCTAATACCATAGCAACACATATCATATAATACAATACAGGAAATAAAAGGACTATGGAAAATGTTTAACAGCAAAAAGCAATGCATATAAAACCCTCAATAAAACCTAGAGAGGTAAACAGAAGGGAAGGAGGGATTTGAGTGGATGGGAATCCCTGGTTGCATTGCACATGCTGTTGCATGACAGAACATTGAAACTTTCACCAGAAGCAAAGCACGAGGAGAAGAAAAATGACACTTTAACAAGCCTCTGGAGAGCTCAACTGCCTGGCTTTCTATGAAGGAGCTGATGTAAAATGCCTTTTAGGACACCAACAGAAACTGGCGGCTGTGCTCCATATCACATATCGAATTATTCAGTCCATGCGGTCCACAATAAAGGCTTTGTATATCAGCGCTGTGCTTAGGTGCTACTGCCAACTCACCCTGTCGAGAGCGTCTAAAACATTGCACCAAAACCAATGGTGGAACAGTTGTAAATAAATAAATATATAACTAAAAAGAATTTAAACAAAACAACACTGATTCATCCCGGAGAGGTTTACTGAGCATGTATGGACTTTGTCAGGGAAACACCAAGCTTTTCACATCTGGTGCCTCCTACTTGTGGTTACTGAAGAACCCCCCTCTGTAACAAATGGGATTTATAAGGGCCTGACTTTAAAGCACCACAACAGAAGTTGTTAAGGGAGGGAACCGCACCTAAAATTTCACAGAGTTCTGGATTTAAATTCCAAACTTCCAACCACATTTTGGCTAACATCATGGCTGTGGATATCTTAGCCCGTCTCTGGATGGCTCGAGTGCATGAAACAGTGCATGGACCAACAAGTATTTGGTGGGATAGAAGACCTTGCTTTTCAAAGTGTTATTCATTTATCGGATTGTCACACTAATGAAATTAGCATAAATATTACATTTACCCAACACGCATTAACATCTTACACCCGAAAGGGGAAGACAAGGAACAATTGAGTGCAATTTTCTCTCATACTATTAAGAAATCATACATTTGACAAACTGTAATCATGAAGGGATGACATATTATCGCTGGTGGGCAGAACACAGGTCGAAGGAGCTCTTATGATTTCCATCCAGCTTGTTTAATACTTTTTTCCTAATAAATGTTTAGATATACTGTAATTGATCACATAAATACACAGTAACTCAAGTTACAAAGCTGATACAGTATGCAGTGACTGGTATAGGCAAATGTGTATTGGCTAATGTGCCCGCACCAATGCTACGTGCATACACACATCTGTTTACCAACAAACTCCTATAAACACAAGGGCTGGCAGCATTTAATCTTACTCCCCTGAAGATA
This sequence comes from Percopsis omiscomaycus, assembly GCA_027575585.1. Lineage (NCBI taxonomy): Eukaryota > Metazoa > Chordata > Actinopteri > Percopsiformes > Percopsidae > Percopsis > Percopsis omiscomaycus. Next base: position 7,684 of record JAODLI010002318.1, read on the forward strand.
AATAGACATACAGTATGACAGTTGCCAACTGTAACCTTGTAGAAAAACCCCAGCGTGAAAGAAGAATGATTTCCTGCCCGAGTTCCCACAACGCATTTACCAGCAAATTCAGTGGTTCTCTCCGTAATGTATTCTTTTATGAAGGGAAAGGAGAACCTTTTTTACTGTCCCAGCACCCCGCATATTGTACAGATTTTTCAGATTAACAGCAAGTAATTTCAGCTAAAGCCGCTGAAGCTTAACTCCTCTACATTTTGTGTAAGCACTCACTGTGGCACAGTGCCCGATGTACACCGTGGAAGTGGGGATGGCGGTAAGGGGGGGTCACCCTGTAGGTAATATAACGTGTCACATGTCGTAATATATCATCACGTTTACTTAAGACAGCCTAGCAGCACCATAGAGAGTACCATAAATCACTTCACTTCTTTCTCCAGTCGTCTCGTAGCCCCCAGCTGGACTGACAGCCATGTGAGAGGAGCTGTCAGCACGCGCAGGATGTCCATGTCCAGCTAAAGCAGAGGACCTCTCCCTTCCCCTCCTGCCTCCCTGCCTCCTCCATTCCGTATGAGGACAAGAAGATGACTATCACCAGCCGACAGTCCTTCAACGCCCTGACGGTCATCTTTCTCCTGCTGTCTACGGCAGGTCTGTCTCCGTTTGTGTGGGTTCATGTGTCTAGCTGCCCGGTCCTCTAGGCTTGCCTCAGTTACAAGGACATCACTGAAACTGAACCCCCTGAATTAAATATACCATCTGGGATTATACTTTGACTTTGTGCATTCACTGAAGAGAAGTTTGCCCCAGATTGCTCAGCTCGCAGGTTGTAAACATAAGGCAAGAGCCAAACTGTTAACTGTGTCCTAAAATTCAAGAGGTGTTAATGTAATTAACAAGATGGCTGTGTTTACAACAGGGCCTTGTCTCAAGCCAGCTGTTTCTGGTTTAAAAAGCTGATACCTCCCCCTGCCTCTTCTCTTTCCAAGCCTTTAAGTCTTGCATCATTAAAGGACTTCATGGCCCACGTCCAATGTTAAGGTGTCTCCTTATGGGCAATTCACCTTGCCATAACAGGTGACCTTTCTTTCACATTTTAAGGAATTGTGAGATATTAATAGAATTTCAGAATCATTGGCCATTAAAATAACTAATAATATAATAATAACTTAAATTGTTTGTTTAAATATCTATGGGTGCAACTCCAGTCAAAAGCATACTTTACCGATTAATGTATCACCAGAGCTCTGTTTTCACATTCTTCTACTTAAGAGATGTCCTTACATCCCTAAAAAACTGATTTGGAGGTGTGCACTAGTTTTGATGTCACACTAGTTGGAACCAGGGCCATATTTGCCCGGGCACAACCTTTGTCTTTGGGGGGCCCTCGACTGTCTGTAGCCTACGGTATGGGTCGGCAGGGGTGCCCCTGCCACCAGAACAAGACATGGCTGGGCCTTATTCCTTGCTTTCATGGTTGGGCCCTATTCCTAGGCAGCAAATTCCAAGTCCACCCCCGGTTGACTGTGGCCATAGGTGTAGATTTTAGGGGGGGCGCAGGTGATACATCGCCCTCAACACGCTCATGACAGAAGCAGCGGACTTTTATTTAGAAAAAACACTATAACGTTCCTCATAGACGCAACAATGCCCCGAATAGGGGCGGGTCTTTTTTTTAACTCCAAAAATATGAATATGAATAGCTCATACAAAACTTGATCTACAGGAGAATAAATATTTGAAAACAATACAGAATGCCTGAGAGCCTTTCTGCATTATATTTCATTATATTTGGAATTGCCACCTGGTGCCTGAATTTTGTGTTTTCCTTTACATGAATAAAAGGCATTTCCACAATAAATTGATGCAGAAAATGCACAAATTGCTGCATAAAGAGTCACCAGAATGCAGCAAATGAAGTGTTTGACGCTCTAAATTTTCTGGGGAACGGCTCCCAGACTCCATGCATAATGTCACCCCCCCCCCACCCCCCACGTCCTTCCGGCTGGGAATCCGACACCCAGTCGGGTGGGGGAGGGGTCGTTAATTAAAGCTCCACTAAGCAGAATATCCGACAACCTGCTATTAGAAGGTAGCCAGCTATCATATTGATAGCTGGTGTCCTACTTCAACAACCCTTCGCCATCTGTAGCTGCTTTGTTTTTATTTCCTCTCTTGCTATAAATTCAATATGAACGTCAAATTTTGACCTGCCTGTACAGTGACAGGGTTGAACCGTTTTCCCTGCCCCTAAAACGTTCCGAAACATGGAGCCTACCAAAGCGAAGAGGCAGGCAGATAAATGTACAGTATTTACATCAGCCGTGTTTGGGGAGTACATAGCAAGGAGTGGCATAGCCTCCATCCATGCATGCAAACAAAGTGTGCTCAGAAATATGTTGGGGAATTACCTCCCCCTGCTGGCAAAAAAATATGTTTAATAGAGGTTTATGAATAAAATGTCAGATTACCAGTAATCCATATAGATCCACATGTAGCTAATGAAAGAAAAAAAATCTCTATTCAAGATTAGGCTGCAGTTTTGACAAAGATTTGTGATAAAGCTTGTGATTCAGCGGCTAGTCTAGACAATACAAAACTCAAATGGAGAGTTTTATATCCAACTGAGAAATGTGTCCATGGCTTTAAATCACAAAGCCTGCCAATTAGAGCCATCAGTGAGGCGATATCTGGCCTCGTATAAGCAGCTGAATGCAGCTCATTATAGCCTGAGATAATATTCCCTATTCAAACCCAATCTGCCCCTGCTATAGATGACTGAAATACCCCTCCTCCTCAATAGATCACAAGCATGCCAAGAATAATTTACATTGACCTAAAGCAGTGGTTCTTAACCTCGTTGGATGTACTGAACCCCACCAGTTTCATATGTGCATTCACCGAACCCACCGAAGGGGGGCGTGTCATCACGAATC
>JAODLI010002319.1:0-10615 GCA_027575585.1 Percopsis omiscomaycus
ATCCTTGAGCAAGATGCCTAACCCCTATCTGCTCCATGTAATAGAACAATGTAATTGTAAGGCGCTTTGGATAAAAGAGTCTGCTAAATGCTGTAACTGTAACTGTAATTATGATAATGTTGTGAAACTCATCTTGCTAATTAAACAAATATAGAGACCCATAAACTTTCCCTACCAAATTTCAAGCTAAATTTCTATACGCCCTTGACTGTGTCTTCGTCTTGCTCGGATGACTGTTTACTTGCATTTCCCCTATGCAAGTAAACGTGCTTCCTGTATTACACCTGCTTTCAAGAGGCGGAGAAATATCACAGCAAAACAAAAATGTGCTTTCCCCCCGCAGTTTTCATACCTACAACGGAATAATGAATCTGTCTCTCCTTACTCATCTCCTCCCATGTTTTTGCACCAAACTCCCACTTTTCCCTCGACCCTCCCATGAGTAATAAAATGCAACTTGCCATTCTGCGCTCCTGCAGCAGGCAGAATATTAGCCATGTGCGGTGTGTTCGTACATACCACCTCGTGTTTTTAGGCGCACGTTGTGACGAAATTACGCCAAAAGTGGGCGCTAACATGTTAGTACATCTGCCCCTGAGTTGGGGCAGAAATGTAGGGTTTTGGGGTTGCTATAATAGGATCAAGAAGTGCACTTTTAATAGGTCATGGAAAGTCGGGGAAAAGGGAACTTTACCGTCCATTTAATGTGGGAATCCAAGTATTTATTATGTTTCTTTTGGATTTTCCTCCAGTTCTCTTCCAGCCAGCTCCAGGAGCTCGCTCGCTCACATCTACTCCGCTGGCTTCCCGGACATCTTGGACTGCAATGGAGACGCAGCTGAAGTTGTGGATCCCAATGAAGCCATGCACTTTGACCCCCAGCGCGAGGAGATTGACCCCTTGCGGGGCAACCTTCTCGTGTTCCAGTTTCTGGCATTTTCCAGGTGAGCCCACAGCAACGGGTCGCGCTAGACATCAATGCAGCCTCATGTTGTTTTTGCCCTCCCCCTGGTTGATATCGATCCAAACAGCAGCTTGTGAACCACACAGCGTTATGGATCACTATGGATCCGGCCTATATACGTAGACATGCAAACTGGCATTATGAAAGCACTGTTTGTTGGCGGATAGAGAAATGTCAGAATATCAAAGGTTATTATACACAAGACAAGCAATGTAGACGGTTTACAACGTTAGCGTCTTTTTTGCAAACGTCTATCCGTTATGTTTTCTTTGACAGTAGTTTGTCAGCATCTTATTTTACACTCATCCAACCGGCCGTTTAACTGAATAGAGGAGGAAATATCCTTTGTGCTTTTTGGTTGACAGCCAAGGATGCTGACCTGGTGATTTATTTATTTTTTTGACATGCGGCAAAAGGCTTGGATGCACTTGCGCTAGTTCACAAAGTCCTGCCAATCATCCTTTATGTACATGCCAAAGCGCACACTCGCAGAGTGCACACACACAGTTCCTTGTTACACACCCTGACTAGTGGCCCTGCCAACAACATATCACAAAGGCCCCCGACACCCCCCGCGCCTCCCCACTCCCAGTCAGAGCCTGACACTCGAAGGGCCTGGTGAAGGATGGCAGGGGACACGCCCCCTTTGTGTCCATCTATCTTGTCATCAGCGCTGTCAGCAGCTTGCCACGGCCGGCGCACGTCGCGCCACGTTCGTCAAAATCTCACCGCCTTGCATCCGCCCTGTTTCTCACCGCTGAACTCGGGCCATTGTCGCTCCCTGTCATCAGAACCACGGCGTCTTCGATGCTAGCCTGATTACGGCTTAGCGCTTTTGCCTTTCACCAGAGTGAGAATATCAGTCGGCTGACGACGTGACTGTAAAGCCTGACGTACATCGAAGCAGATCCATCAATGCGTGTGATCATTGTGACTTAATTTCAGCATGGGTCAAATCAACACCCCTCCCCTCACCCCTTCACTTTCGTGAGAAAGTCTTAACGCAGTAGCCCTACGGCCCAGGCTAATTTGACCAACTATTGTTCTAGTATTTAATGGAATATTCTGCACTCAGGCTCAACTTGTTCTTTTGACTTGAGTTTGCTAAATTACCGGGGTGAAACAGTGAAAAAATTGTTGCTAGTTTTTATTTATTTATTTCCAAATCACTTCTATAGAAGCTCTCAGGAACCACATTTTTGTTTTACTGTTGTTTTTTAAGCCTGTTAAGGAAAAGAATGGAGTGTGCAACAGGCCAGACTTCATGCATTGCTGTTATTGTTGAAATCAAAGTGGCAGCCCTTATCCTTAGCTTGAGGACCCGTGCTCGAAAGTGTCGAGTGTCTAAAACGCACCAAGCCAATCAAACATCATGATCGAAACCAACCGGTGTTTATCATCAACTGTCAACTCGATGTATTTAGGGCTTTAGGCTAACCATTGCACATATTAAATAGAGACTGGATTTCTAGCAAGCTGTGCAAGCGGAGTCATGGGAACGCTCCCTGGCATTTTCACATACATCTCCAAAACAATGTTTAAAAAAAAAAAAGGAAAATATTTACAATAACTATTAATGACAACATGCTGTCATCAATATCTTGAATTTCATTTTGATGTATAAATCGAAGGTTTCACATTTCTGCTAGATGCTTTGTATATGCTTCACTTGTTGCAGCATTTTCCTCAGAGGAAATTAGCCTCTGAGGAAATTGGACAGAACAGAGACAAATCGAGGGTTGCTGTAATGAAACGTGAGAGGGGAATGGATACTAAATATGACTAACAGGTATGGCTAGTAAGCCCTGCGGCGGTGACATCGATGCTCGTGCCAAGCAAGAGCCCTCGGACGGCTGGTGTAATTTCTGTGTCTCACCCAGGCGCCGTAATTATCAATCTTGTCTGTTTACAGAATGAATATTAATGCCGGCTCCTCTGTGAAGATGGAGCACGCCGGTGTCTTTGACACGGGTATCTCCGAGTATAGGATTGACTCTGAGGTCAGGCTCTGCTCTTATTAGAATCCACTTTGATATCAGCGGCTGTGATAGCCTGTCTTCGCTCACCGGAGCCCTGTGACTCCTGCTATCTATCTGCTATCCTTGGACTCCTCGGACGTCGCTCCTTATTGGATGCACCATGATTCATTGTTAATCTACCCATTGGAAACAGGGAAAAAGCAATTGTTTCCATCTCTAATGTTGCTTTGTGATTAATTTATTTCATGCCAAACTGAGGGCCAGCTAGCTTGCTGACAGGTTTCATTCGGGCCACCTGCAGTTTGAAGTACGTTTGTGTTTACTGAAGTGTTTTTTGGTGTGCTTGTGTGTCTCTATGCTCAGAGGGTGGCGTTTCTTTACGACAGCATAAACGACACAAGGAGTTTTTTTTTTTTAAAGATGCACTCCTCAATTACGCTACAGCACTCCCCAGAATGCCTAATTTCCGCTACATCTCACTGTTTTTTGTTTTGAAACACAACTGTGCATGGAGGTGTATGTGGCAGTAGCAAGAGGTGTAGAGAAGATCTCAGCCTATGAGCTCTGTAGGGGGAAGAGTACAGAGGAAAACAAGCCACTTGGAACTCGGGTGTGGGAGGGGCATGCACTCTCTTCAATCCAGAAGAAGAACTGTTTTATAACACTTGTAACCAAGGTAATTCCAGACATATTGAGGAGTGTAGCTTTAAAGGCACAATCTGCAGGGCCGGAATCAGATTTTGGTTTTCCAAAAATGTAATAACTGAGTTTGATGGAGCTTGCGTATATATACATGGAGCTTTTGTATATTCTTATATCCAAGCCACTCCTCTATCATGAATCAAAGATGTAGCGCTGAGTTAGCACCTTCTGAATCAGTCGCCTAACGCATATCCGTCTAAAAGGTATGATTTACCTCCTTAAATCCTCTCATTTTGATTATTGTTTTTTCACTTTTAAATAGCCCTACCCGCTGACTTATTCAGTGGGGCGGGACATGTAAGAAATAATTCTGGTTCCAAGAATTGTCAAAGCTAAATCATTAACTGGAATGATTTATACCCCCATCCCCTGTTTTAATAACACTTTCAACCGGACATTTTTTTTATACCATGCCACTCCACACTTCACATAGATTTTCTAATAAAAACATCACACTTAGTTGCTCTGTGAAAACATCCGGCGTAGTAAATCATACACATTCGCAAATTTATCACGCACGCAGAAACGCAACTGTTATGTGCCAGCGTGAGCTGGGCTGCGACTGGCTGTTGAAAGTGTCGCCGCAGCTTTTATTTCTTTGAAGTATTGCACCGCGAGCATTATTTTGTGAATAATCCACAATCTTTTTGACAGGGTACCAACAGCGGGTGTTGACTCTGACTGGCCCAGGAACATCTACTTCACTTTCCAGTTCTATCGCTTTCCACCAGTCACATCCCAGCAACTCCAGCTGCTGACTGCTGACAGGAGCCAGCAGAAAACCAACGCGCCACTACCCTGTGTGCTGGCCTCCATCAGCCAGGACAGCACCGTCGACTCCAGTAAGACCCAGCTGCTAGAGAGACTTCACACAGCTTACTCCTGACCTGCGGTTAGATAGTCATGGACTACATTCGTCAGACATGTTATCTAGTCAGCCGCTAAATATATGAATAATAATAAACTTGATCTCACCTTACAAAGTCCTTTACATAATGAAGTTATTTATGAATTAATAAAGTTACAGAAAAATTACAGAAAACAGGTTTAGTCTAAAAACTTCATAAAAACTGAAAGTTTAAAAGTTTATATAAAACCTGGTTTAGTTTTTAGAGTTAAAATATGTTGTATTTGCAAGATTCTGTGCATGCCCCTCCCCCATCTGAGTTCTGAATGTCGTGCATTCCTCTCTACTCCTCCCTCTATACATTTTATAGGCTTGTACTGTTCTCTACCCCTCCCCTGACAACCACCAACACGTTTGTGGACAGTCATGTTTCAAATATCAAAGTGGCACTCTTACCATTAGCACCTTTAATTCAAGTAGTAGCTATTGTGCCCATTACAGTAGAAATGGCAGAAGTAGCAGAAAGGGTAGTAGTAGTAATATTTTTGGTGGTAATAATAGTAATGGATATAGCAAATAGTAGTATCATGTTGCAGTAGTAATGCTTCTGTGATTAGAATGTGGGTTTAACTGAAGACTGGCGACGCGAGCTTCAGACTCAGAGACTCAGACAAATGAATTCATCTTGCTAATGTATATTACGCCACTAGTTCTTGCCAAGATTATTTTTCTAGCCACTGAGTCAACCACAGCAAAGGAAAAACAGTTGCTCTGTATCTCTAGTACACATTTTGTACTAGAGTACAAACTGCAGGTCTCCCATGATGTTCCATAACGTTCCACGATGTTCATCGATGTCCTATGAATTTCCATAACGCCGTGGCACTTCATTTTCAATCAGCCAAGCGACTGCTGATTGATGTCAAATCTATTTGCGCAGCATCTAATGGAACCGAAGATATTACTGCTTCTGTCGGAGCGTGATATTGAACATACGCACACACAAACACACAGGCATGCAGATGCTTACACTCATTCACACGCCTACCCACTCTCTGCCCCGAGACGCACTCTTCTGCCTACTTCTCCGCATCTACTGTATCGCTCTCTGTGTTTTTACACCCACCCCCCACTGCCATATGTTTCATCAACCCTATGCAATTCCAGCAAGCCCACTTGCATACATAAATTTTTTGGGAGCTAATACACCTCTCTGGTGATAAATGCTAAGCCGAGCCTTCTCATTTGACAACTCGTCTAATACCGACTCAGAGCTTTCCCGCTAAACTTGGCTTCCAAACTCAACTCAAAACTGGACACCTCCATGTTAGAAATAACCCCAAGAGATTTAGGCACTCTGCATATTCTGTGTGCTTCATTCGACGGAACTCGCACTGGAATGTTTCTGCCAGTTATACCCGCGAAGAGACAGCGCTTTGCTGTAATTAAATTAAATAACATAATGATATTACCACCAACCGTGTTTCCCTACTGTGCTCATGAGGGATATCAGCGGAAATCATTTGATCTATATGACGAGTTGTGTTATTTTCAGTCCACATTTGCTTTGGCCTTAGAATTTAGATGCATGCATTGCGACAATGCATGGGACAGAGCTGCAGATCATATGCATCAAAATACACTACCACAAACAGGCTAAAAGTGTTAGTGTTTTCTAGGGTTGTTGGCACATGCACTATTCTCTTTTTTATTTCAGGAGTAGAACTATGATTTACAGCAAACATTGCACCAAGTAAATATCTAGGAAATCAATGATTAATAGCACAATTATTATTATAATTATTTTTTGTTGTTGCTGCCAGTACATGCTGGAAATCTTAAACTATTCTAATTTGAGAGGCAATTGTTTTGTCATCATCCACACAATATTATTTGTATTATAATTTGGTCAAAAGAATACAGCAAAATTTAAATGTGGCTGAAGTAATTTGTGACATGGTCAGGTTTTCCTAATACTATTGTGCAGAGAAACATGGGATATAGCTATTAGCTATTGCCTTACCATTATTACATATTGTACTGAGTTTATTATCTGTACAATGTATAGCATTTGAAAATACCACACATATTTCATCAATTGAATGATTTGAAAAAATGAGCTCAGATGCCAAGGGAAAGAACCAAGGCTGTGCTATCTTTTCTGTGGCTATGCACATGTAGGCCAGAACTGTAGGAAACAACCTATAAATGATGTACAGTATATTGTGTAACATCCTTGATCTATTTCTCTGTATTTTTTGAGGTGAAGGGTAATTATCTTCTGCACGGTGCAATCTGTTAATGCTGGCATATTGAATAGAAAGCATAAAAGTGTACAGTTGAAATAAGTTAATATCTGCATTATTGGGACAGTTATCTGGTTGGCTGCACATTGTATTGGAGTCTCACATACAATAGGCTGTATGAGGCACCAAATTGGAAACTGCCTTGCTATTGGTTATGGGGAAAATAAGCCTTTCCTCTCCATTACCACCAGGGAGGGAGTTGCCTACAGCAGAACAGTAGACTTTAGGGATGCTCTTGCTCTAGCACACTATGGCTAGGCTGGTGTTGACCGTGGCCGACCAAGCTTTAGCAACATCGGTATTAAAAGGTACTGTTTGGGACGCATTACAGTTACAATTCATTTAGTAATGGTCATTTAGCAGACACTTTTATTGGAAGCGACGTACAGTGAGCACAATTACAGGTATTCAGGAGCAGGAAGGGCTTTAGACATCTTACTCAAGGATGCTTATGCATTATTGTATGTGATTATCATTGAAATTGAAGTTCTGCTCACATATGTTCGACTTAAAAAGGTTCATAGTACATAGTTTATCGATAGGCCTGTAGCTGTGTATGTCGTCAGTTTAGTGTGGTGTCTTGTATGGCTGTAAAGCTCCCACAGTGTTAGAGTGACCCCTAACAGGAGGTATACTTCAGACGAATCTGTGCTTCCACTCTGGCGCTGCAAGCAAATGTCAGTATGCTCACTGCAACTGCAATTTTGGAGAGCCCGCATTTGTATTCCAATTCCACTCATAATTTTGTGTTCTTTTTGTACTTTGAACGCCTCTGCTACAGGGCTTTCTCTGTTAGAGATAGATGTTTTCGCTTTTTTGGAACAGTACTGGTCTTTACATTAGCCCTAAAGAGAAATCCCACCACCCCACGTTATATGGATTATGTGTCACCAATCTTGTCACTAATCCCATTATATTCTCATGTGCTACACATAACTGTGCCTATTTTACATATTTACCACTAGAGGGTTCTAATTCTCTTTATTCCACTTGCTGTCAAAAGACATTTCAAGAATGAAGCTAAATTTTTTCAATGTGTATATTGAAGATGAATGAATATTAAGTAGTTTAAACCAGCCGCCCCTGATTCTGCGGCCTGCTGTGTACACTTCAGGCTAGCTGTGTTTGTCCACCCACACAGAAATATACACAAAATACAGATAAGAACGCATTTAAAGGCGCACACATATGCATATAAACACCCCCCTCCCACACACACACACACACACACACACACACACACACACACACACACACACACACAGATATAGACAGACCCTATACATTGACACTGCCCCCCCCCCCTCCTCTCTCTGTCTCGGTGTCTCCATGTGTGCTCTCACTGCCACCCGCCCACTGCACACAGGCCTAGTGCATGCTGGGAGAATTAATGGGCCGAACAGCGAGTCAGCATGGGGTTAGAGGGAGCAGAGAGTGAGGAGGTGAAAGAGGCAAAGGATGGCGCTAATTTTCCCCTTTCACCCCCTCCTCTTTCCTCTCTTCTCCACCTGTCTTGTGATTGTGATTAGTAGCGGCGTTGATGAGCCATCTAACTGGGGCTTGCTTGCATCAAAGATGCATGTCTATATTAACGCGGGGCCGATCAGCGACCCTGCTATATTATGGAGGATGGAACCACTACCTAGCATAGCACCACGGCTAACCTCGCAATGGGAAAATGCAGGTCATCAGTGGACCTGCCCCAAGGGTGTGTGTGTGTGAGAAAGAGAGGCAGAATGGACGAGAGACCTTCATAAAAAGCTAGAAAGAGAGAAAGAAATTGGACTGCAATGTTGTGTTTATGCGAGAAATAGAAAAAGAGAAATGTTTGTGTTCGCTCAGTCACCAAAGGTCCTCATTAGTTCTTGACCATGCCGGTTCCCACTATTCAAGTTCTACTTGTGGGAAAAAAATTGCATCAAGACTTTGATATAGATTGAGAGGAAGCTGGAGGGGTATTTTGTAAGTCAAGGCTGCGCTATTCTCACACTCGCACACCTTGAAAATTCAAGGGTCTGATAAGAGCGTCTCCTGTATGGAGGGGCCGTTGACATTGAGCCCTGTCTATATTGAAAAGTTTGATAACTACGAATCTTGCTTGAGGGGGTGGGGCTTTAAGCCTCAACATGTAATGCCGTGACTTTTCACTGCAATATTAGCGGAAGGGGAGGTGTTTACAGCTACCCTCTCTATCAATTTCCTGTACAGGATTTGTATCCGTTGAGCCTAGAAGCTTGTGTGACACACTTCCCCCTTTGTTGCAAAACCTTCTGGGGTTCTCAGATTAAGGCATTCCAGACACCGTTCGGAATAAACCTCATGCACATGTATATGCTTTTAAAGGCAGGGTTCTGACTTTGACTCTGACAGAGTCCATTTCACTTTTTTAAGAGCTACAGATAACAGGCGCAGGCGCACACACACACACACACACACACACACACACACACACACACACTGTAGCCACTCGCTAGCTGGGCTGTGCTGCAGATAAAGTTAATTTCATTTGGACTCCTTTAAGTCGAATAAAATCTTCAGTCAGTACATCCAAAAAAAGCATCCATTCCACGTTTGCAAATTGAATCCGGGCTCTTACTCAGACTCTACCTAATGAAAATGAAATGGGCTACAAATCTGAGTGATGAGGCTTGCGTGCGTCTTTGAGTTCGGACGTGCATCCACATGTCTGCACTCCTAGGCACTTGATAGAATATGATGGTTATGAATCATACACATATTTTGAAAGGGTTATTAATAGGCCTATGTGCGCATGTGTTGGTTTGGGTTTTTATCTCCACAAAGTGCCTCTTGTTCTTATTCAGGCTGCCCGGGACTTCAGGTGCAGTTTCGGGTAGACGAGGCCTTCTTGAGGCCCGGAGAGAAGCGCTGGTTCCTGCGTTACCTGGCCCTCCACACAATGCAGGTGGACATCTGGGACAGCGACTCCCTGCTCCTTATAGGTTCTACTGCCATTGAGCTTAAGGTAAGCACATGTTAGCGCCCATTTTAGATGTAATTTCATTGCATCATGCGACTAAAAACATGCTTTGTATTTTACTGTACTACCGCCTGACCAAAGGCTCACGACGGAAAATGTATACTTTAAGAGAATTTGCTTTGGTTTATTTATTGATTAGGAAATTGGATGTAATTTATAGAAACTATTGGTAGGGACAATTTAATGGTCCCTTAATACTGGTGGGAACATGTCCCTACTGTCCTTAGCCAAACCTGCACGTATGGACACAGGCCAAGGAGACGTGCTGAGAGGATTTTCACCACAAGAATTACTCTTTTTCAATTGAGTGAACATGAAGTGATCAAGCCTTACAGATTAAGCAGTCATGCAATAATACAGTTACTGGAAGAAATCAGAGATGATATCGAACCTCCGACTCAGCAAACCGGGTGCCGCAATTTACGGTTAGAGGGCGGTTACATGCTGATAACGCGATCAGCCGCAGGTTTGGTACATCCAACGTAAAATGAAAAGGCACAGTGTGTGCTTTCTGCAGAGTGGCTAAGTCACTGTTTATGCTGCGCTCTCTAACGTACAGACAGCTGCCCCTAATTGTATTAGAAATGATTGAGTACCAAACATTTATATAAATCACACAGAATATCAAAGCTGTCTGCAACTGGAATTTCTTTTTTACAAACTTTAACAGAATAATCACAAATTAATTGTAAATTGCATAGAATATTTTAAATCCTCTCTGCTTGATTTTATTTTATTTATTTTTAAAGGTTAAGTGTGTAATATTTCAGAGGCTCTAGTGACAGAAATGCAATATAAGATCCATAACTATGTTGTCAG
>JAODLI010002320.1:0-10615 GCA_027575585.1 Percopsis omiscomaycus
TTGTGCACACGCTACATTATGGCCAAGCATGCGCCCTTAAAATAGCATCTGAATAACGCGCCACTGACTTTAGACTATGTTTTTCCTGGTCAGTGGCGGAATTGTTTTCTGAAACTGCAAAATAGCACCAGGGAATGTTTGCACCTGAACACGCCTCCTCTTTTCGCTGAACCGCCCCCGGGAGCGCAAATTCATTTCCTAATTTACCGCCGTGCGTCTGTGGAGGGAAAAGTCTGCTGTGCGTCGGGTGAAAAATAGGAATGATACATGCATCGGTGTACAAAGTCAATTGTGCTGGGTGAAAGATAATGCCCTTTGTGTTTCTTAGTGTTAGTAAACCCAATTAAAGACACCTAAAATGTGTAGTATAATAAAAGGTTTATTGTAATAAATGGCCTTCCCAGTACAGCTAAAGGCTGTTGGTCCCTGCAGCAAGACATACTTTAGTGGGGTAGTATATCTTGCTTAATTGTAATGAGCGAGACAACCTACTGCATAAGTTAGACAGCTGCTTTTTAATTATAACACACAATGAATACCGTATTACCCAATATACACATATTTGTAGGTTTGGCAATCAGCTACCTTGATAAATAATTAAAGTTGGAAAATAGATTTAGGAAGCAGAGCACTGTTTGTACTGAGGGTTATTATTGCTGGTTCCTGCTGGCACACATAAGAGGTCGGAACACAATATGGCCTACGGCAGAGCAATCACCACGCTGACATTGTCAACTATTTAATAATGGCCGCTAATATTATGTAAATATGAGGTAAAGTCATTGTGTTCACAGATGCGAGAGAAGTCAGCCACGATCTGCTGTCTAATAAAGGTGTGCGTGTGTGTGTGTGTGTGTGTTTGTTTGTATGTGTGCCTGAGGATTTAGCCACCTAAGTTGATGTAGCATGACAGATGAAATTACATTTCTGAGACAAATGGCTATTGAATCATCCCATTGTATTTGGCATTTCCTGTAGCGGGGATATCGATGTCTGGGGGAAAAGGGTGATTGTATAGGTCAAAGGTCTGTGTAGAGCGTACATCCCCTCGCATTGTTTACTCTATAACATTGTAGCTTATAGCTCGAGGGCACAGGAATGGTCTTTGTGGGGGTCATAAGTCATCAAATTAAATAGTTTAAATACCACTGTTCTATATGTAATGCATCACTGCACTCACTCTCTGGAACATGCAGCTGCCAAACTATGAATTGTTGGTTCTGGCTGGTAAGCCTGAAAGAAAAGAGAACAGTGTTAGTAAGCGGTGATGTTAGCTGAGCTATGTATGCCCTGGCTGGACAGCAGGCAGTACGGCTCTTGGGTTAATCGTCCTCCTGTGCCCACTGACCGCGGTATAGCAACGGCAGCAGCAGAGACATGAGGCTATGGGGGTTAGCGGCAGGGAGGCACACACTGAATATGTCGCTGTTAACGTGGACAGGACACACAGGAAGGTGCGCAAGTTTCTGACCTGGCTGGGAGAGCCGGCACCTATACATGTCTGGACAATGAATTGCTGTGGTTTTGTAGCTGGTTCAGGTGATTCGTTTTCATATAGAGTATGGGGTGGGGCTGTGTGTGTGTGTGTGTGTTCTGCCCTCATCATTCTTTGGTGGATCAGTAGTTTAGTGGCAAGACTAAAAACCTGGACTCTTAAACTCTGGGATCAATACAAGCATTATCTCCTAAGTGAAGGTGTTCCACCAAATCAAGCATGAGATTTATCACAAACCCAAAACCACTAAAGGCAAATTCATCTTCTAATGTTCAGACAGAATGTGCCTTAGAGAAGATGGTGTTCCTTATTAATCTATAGTATTCTCTGGTACCCATTTCTCTCACTGTCCATCCGTGGGTAGATACAATGGGGGAGGTAAAACCAGTCCATTTAGGGCTACCTCATATTTTGCTGTTTCTCTATCAGCGCAGATGGATCATTGCGAGGTCAAACCTCAATTTGTTAGACGCTGATACTGAGCCCCAATCAATCCACTTAAATGGAGCGAGCGGTTTCATTTGAACAATGGGGCGGAGGAAGAGGATTGGGTTGGTGCAGTGATGGAGATTAATGGGCAGGTGGACTAATGGACTGTCTGTCTAAGCGCTCAACACAGACACAAACTGAGTAATCAGCCCGTACAGCCTGTTAGGGTCTGCAACAGGGCTGCATACAGAATTTGTAACAATGTGTCTTGGCAAACGGCCTCATTTTCCAAAGCCTCCTCTGATCTGCATTCTAAATGTTTTTTTGCATCCCAATTTGTAACTGCGGTGAACTTTCGCGCCTCCGTTCGATGTGTCATTTTTCCTAACTCATTATGCCTCTATTTAATGTATGAATTTGTTTCTCTCTCTCTCTCTCTCTCTCTCTCTCTCCCTCTCTCTCTCTCTCTCTCTCTCTTCTGAAAACTGTGCAGTCTTTCTCTTCCATATTTCTCTCTAGTCCTATAGCGTTTTCAACAAATCTAAAACTGCAAAAGTTGGGAAAGCTGAACCCTTTTCCCCGTCTCTGTGTGTGTGTGTGTGTGTGTGTGTGTGTGTTTCTCTGTGTGGTGGGCGTGGCACCCCTCCCTCTCTCTCCCGTCCCTGATTACCACTCATCCCACACACCTGTTTCTGACGACACACCTGCCATCAACCCTTCAATCATCACTGCAGTATTTCTCCCCCGGTCCTCCAGTTACTCGTCGCCAGATTGTTCTGTCAGCTACCCTGGTAGTACCTGTGAGATGTCGGTCTAGAATCGCTGCTCCCCTTTAAACTTTTTAAAAAATAAACATTTTTGTGAAGCCTTACCTGCCTGGTCCGCAATCTGCTTTTGGGTCCACTTCTGCTAAACGTAACAGGTGGGTGTTGCTGAAAGCAATCTTCATCGCTGGAGGAATTTTCTGTTGTCGCTTCATTGGAAAACATATCCTGAGGTCTCCTGGCCCAAATAAAAAAGTGTTATGTGGGCTGCTGGCTGGTGTAGTGACGTAACAAGGAGTAGTATGGTCCGAGGAAGAAACTACTGCACTCCAGATATGGAACAAAGAACACATCAAATGGCAACGACAACGCACAGAAATGCACAGTGAAAGCTGCCCATAATCCAAAGCAGTATAGGCCCAAGAGCTCCAGAGGAACTATATAGTGTGAACAGAAAGAGGACTGAGGCCCCAACAGAGCTAAAGTGGACCAGAAAGAGAATTGTCCTGGGCAGTAGAAAATAATAAAACAAATGTAAAATCGAGTCCAGTCTAAAAAAAGAGTAATTTTTGCATTTGTAGATGGTAAAATGACCTGATTGGAATATTATTTATATTTAAAATGATACTAAATGCTTTTGAGTGCTATAACATTTTTTGACAATGAAACAATATTAGAAAAAACAGGGTGCTTAAGGCACCTTGTTTTTTTGCTGAGTTTATATTTAACTTGTCACTGTTTCAAATGTTGCATATGTCATTTTAAAACCAAACACTTCCAGTGTATCACGTCGGTTCAGCTAGCAGGACAGAGCGGTGCTTTACGTCACATTACCTCACATCACCATCCTATCTGACCGTGTCTCTCCATGCATCCTGTCACCATGGGTGTCATAGCCGAGCTCTTGGGCCCCGCTGTCAGGTAATGGGAACGTCTCTGGCACAAACACGATGTGACTATGCTCTGAATACCGAACAGCCCATCCCAGAAAGTAAAACTAAGGAAATATTTAAAGACAAGGTGTGAAAACCCTGATTGGCTGACAGAGTGGATGAGACCAGTCTTGCTGAAAACCCAGATTACTTCTCGTGGACAATAGCCTATAACGTACAATCCTACAAGAGCGTATTTGGGAAAGTATTCAGATATGGGTAAAGTTAGTTTTATATTGGGATCTTCAGTTTCATCCTCCAATAGAAAACTAACTTTATCCTGGAACTGGATCAGCGGGGAGGTTGTAGGCTTATGATAACCTGTCATCATTGTCAGAGCCTTCTGGGAAATGTCCAGTCACACATTAGTGCCAGAGCTGTGACACGAAACTTCTCTGTCGGATATGTTTTTTGAAAACAGTCACCTGTAGATCCACGTTGTGAAAATCACAGTGAGGTAGGAAACGTTGTGTGTGTGTGAGATATTGCTTTTTCTTTGTCCTGCATCTCTGTCGGCTAGCACCTTGTAAAATGGCATCTCATTTTCTATTGGTTAGGTCATCTTCGTATTCTATTGGACAACATGTCTACAAAAACAAATCTAAAATTGAAGTTCTGATTGTATTTTTATTTTTCATACATATATTTGGTGGGTGTACCAGATTACAAATATTTCAAACATTATTGATTTATACAATTGTAATTGAAGACTACATAGGTATGTGTACAGTATCATCAATACCTTTTATGAATGAAGACGAGATGAAAGAAGCTGATTGCGTAGCGTTACTTCTGGCAGGCCACAGTAGTCTGCCCACTGCTGTCAGTCAGCTGTCTGTCAGCTGACTCACCAACACCCAGCTGACACACCTACACCAACCTCACTGGCCCGTTGAATGAAGGAGGTTCTATTAAATAGTCCCCCCTTCCATTGCTATTTTGCATGCCAAGATCGCTTCAGAAATCCGCCACCTCCCCAGCTGCACCTATTCTTTGTCTTTCAATTGTTGTACACATCTTTCATTTTCACTAAATGTGAATATTAAGTTTTGTTTTCAGATATTGCTTGACCCTGTTACGGGTATTATGTGTATGCATATTACTGTATTTATGTTATAATGATTGCATATTTTCATACATGCTTACTATCATGTTATTGCTGTTAAAACTTCTGTCTGCTGCTGGCCTATTCGGAGGAATAAAGCTGCTGTTTCGATACATCCATACATCAGTATGATGAGTAGAAGCCCCCCGAAATAGCCATTGTTAATAGCATACTTCTATATGTCCTAATAAATGTCTTTTGTACCATAAGACGAGAGTGGTCTGACTGAATTATTGACCTGTTGGCCTACTTTGCAATAGTGGAATTTAACTGTCTGCAATTATTTGAATGGATTTCCACTTAGTATTCTACATGTTGCATGGTGGTGGCTTTAATTAGAGAACTCCCTTTTTTCCCATACTTTGCCTTCCGGCGCTGCTGATTTAATGAGTGACTATTGTTCCTTTCTAATTAGAATGACCGGTGGAAGGCTGTCCCTTGATAATACTTTCTACTGGTGTCATAATAACACGGGTATGCATGCTATTGCCTAAATCTAGAATCATTAATTTTCCCAACACATTGGGAAAATGTACAACTAAACTATACAATAATAAGGACGACTTGTATAATCAAATGTACTGTTTTCAGCTTCAAAAACAGACTTGAGGTTTTAACATTTTACAATATGGCAATAACAATCTCTTAGCAAGGTCGTAACAAGCTGGCTTCTACATCGCAAGACTTTCTCTCTATTGCTGTATCTTTGTGGAGGTAAATGTAATGTAAAGTGCACCAGCAGGGCATATAAAACTCCTTATCTGGTGAATATTAAATATAAATCTTGCTGGTGAAAGCAATACTTGTTGTGACAATATATTCTAAATAGTGGTACATTTATTTTAAATATATATATATATATATAGGCATGAAAAACATACAGTAATACTTTAACACTTAACCAGACGGCTGTAACATGATTTCAATAAATCAAGCTTCTCAACTGGGAATATGAGAAACAACACTGCATTGGTAAGCTGTCAGCCAGTGAGACCTAATTACTTTACTAACGGAGTCCTTATCTACCCTGTTGTAACTGGGTAGAGAACATGAAAGAGTTAGGAAAGAGAGAAGGTTGGAGATTCTTCAAACAACTGTAAAGCCTATGGGCGCACCAGGCCAAGAGAAATGATGTGAATCGCTTACTGTAAATTATGTTACCCTGGTGACAAGACTCATCAGCGAGAAATCCTGAATCCATGACGCCAGCAGCTGCCCCGGCGGAGGGTGTCAGACGGGAGCGACCATGGGTTCTGACGTGGCACAAGCTGGTCAGGTTGCTAGGAGACCACTCTCTCTCTTCTTCTTCTTCTCTTCTTCAGCAGAGTCATGGACCTGATGCAACCGTAAGGACAGGACCAGGCCAACCACTGGCAGCAAATCAGGGCAGGAATGCTGATGGCTCCTGTTGACACTGAACCAGGACATCTTCTGCAGGGACAGGTGCTCTTGGTACATCAGCGCCTTCAGGACAGTCCACTGGTCAAGGATCCTTTCAAAATGGATCTCAGAGGTCTCCAGGACAGGCTTGATGAGATCCACCAAGGTTTCCAGTTCAGTGTCACCGAAATCTAAAATAATATACGGGTATATATTACATTACAACAAGCATCATGCAGTTTTAATTCTCAAACTATAATAAACCTGACTGACTGGCCTGTAATACAAATCCTAAAGAAACCAACCTGCTGCTGCATGTCCTGACTCTGGCCAGTTGGTGAAGCTGACGAGCTTAGTGGCACACAGAACACCTACACTGGCATCCTGGAACCAGTCGTACGCTTACCTGGTTTTGCACTTCTTAAGTACTGCCTGTGTTGAGCGCAAGGAGCTGTGGGCCTCTGCCTTGGTGATGATGGAGCTCTGCAGACAGGCGGACAGGATGCTCCGGTGTGTGAGTGTTTCATGCAGGATGCCACAGAAGCGGGTAACCGCCTCCCTGGCGGTGCTGTACTATTTCCTGGCCTTTTCCTGGCCTTGGCCTGCTGGACACTCTGCCATTTTGGGCATCAGCAGAACAAAGACATATAAAACATTGAAACATTATAACCATAAATAATTATAACCATGTTTGTTCTTATTTACTGGACATTACATATTAATGACGCCGTTTGGAGCCACTACCTGTTCCGGGGGCTGAACAAGCCCCTGGTAACCTCGCAGAAAGTAGTCCAGGGCACGCAATAGGTTCTGGTGGGGACCAGTGGCGTGTGCCCAAGAGCCTGGGAGCTGTTTACCACGTTTGCCCTATTCAGTGGACTGGTGTGGTAGAAGGTGTAGAGCCCACTGAGGAGGTCTTGTACTCTCTGGAACATCACGTTGGACCGGATGACATCAGAAAAGGTCAGTTCAAGGCGACGTGCCATACAGTGGATGTCGGTGATGTAGGCCCTGTTTCCCTCAGCCGGCTGACCACACCATTCTTGGCTCCGCTCATCACAGCAGCTCCATCTGTTCCCGCAGCGACTAACTTGCTCCCCCACTCATCACACACACTCCCTCCACGATGGCACTGATGTCATTGCCTATGTGTGCCGTGTCCGCCCTCTCCACCGACGGGATGCCAACAAACTTCGACTGGATCTTGCCCTTCTGTCTGACGATGGTTTACGTCAGACAGAATCTGACGTAAACCATCTCCTCCTCTTTCACAGAACTCTCTGTAGAACCATCTAAACATGATGGAGAGAAATGTGGTGTTTGTCAGATTCTCTGTGAACCGTTGTTATCCAACGGTATTTGTATAATTTTCAGTACATAGCATTACTGCATAATACACATAAACACACAGCAGATAAATTAAAACCACTGATAATTGAATATTGAATTATATATATATATATAACTCAATACCAAACAGTATACTGGAAAGGGTCAGAGGGGCAGGAACTCTGTCCTGACCCACCCAATGGGTTTTGAGAAAGCTAGATCAAAATCTGCACCTCTCACTCACTCTCTCACTCCCAATAGGGAAGATACATGGGGGTGATTTACTATTATTGTTGTTTAACAAATAGAGAAATGAATAAACAAATAGATGCAATATATCTAACTCTTACTCACCAGGTGGGAAATAGCTCTGGATAGGGATGACAAGTACAGCTGTGAGAGCAAGCATGTGGTTTATATCAGAATAGCTCCCCAGCAAGGCTGTTTTCCACAGATAGTCTAGAAACTGATCAATTTGCCTAATCAGTTCGTCCTTTCATGTTGAATGAGTTTAATTGAAATATAAAATTCCATGTCACCATGTTATTTTCCATAGCAGTTTTGCATATTGTGGCGCCGATTGTGTTTCTCTCCAGTGAGCGTGGTTTTAAAGGTAATATGACGCGTTGCGCTGTCTCTGTTGCCTGTATCCACCTTTGTCTCCTTAAAGGCTGTTTTTTTTACCTTTCTTCCAATCCTACTACAGCCCAATGTGTTTGAATGTGATTCCAGTTTTGAGTGGCTCAACCTACTAGACAACAACTATACCTTTCAATAGTATTCTGGGGTTTGTTTTGGAGATCTGTGCTGTGTTTGTTTGCATACTTTCTTGTTGTTTGTGGTACTGTTTGGTTGTTTAGGATAATTTGAGTTTCTGTAAACCTTTCAGGCTTTGCAACATACATATTACAATTATTTTAGTTGCTGGACTACAATAATCAAAACATTTAGATTTATAGCTGATTTGCATTGCAGCAATTCAAAATTCTTTCATATCCCGCAATAGCCATCGGCTACACTTTCACTGCTACTGTCATGAAACACACCAGATGAGCCATACACACACACACATACACACACACACACACACACACACACACATACACAGACACATGCTGTCTGCGACCATTAACTATAAAACATAAAGAACACCTAAGAACATTCTAAAATAACACGTTTTTTTGTACATTTCACTGATGGCTTGTCCTAAACGAAAATGCAAAGAACATAACATAATATTGGTATAAATTCCTTTCCTCAATATATTCTACAGCAACCATTATCTTGAAAGTGATGTCAGCGATAGCTTGCTAAAATTGCTGTGTTGCAGTAGAGTAGATTTGGGTATCTGTACTGGGGTGTTTTGGGTACTTTTGGGTCGTTTTGGGGATCCATACTGGCAGCGCTGGACTTTAAGCATTTTCCTGTACAGTTGTTTTTATGTAGCCTAGACTTGGTTGGGGGAGTAGTGTCTATCAAAAGTGATACTTTTATTTTCTAGAGATTTCTTTGAAACTTCAGTCAGTTAGCCACTTACTTTTCAAGTAACCACCTGTGGCAGGCTATGTGCTCGAATTTAATAGCAGAATTAATTAAAATAATAACTTTATAACACGAGACAAAGGCCTAGGCCATATCACAAATACCCTGGGCCTCGACAGTATTGTAGATGTCTGGTGCATTTTCTTCATCACTCTCTCCTGGGGGTGGAGATAGGTCACTTTAATCTCAGCGTCCGGCCAAACTTAACTTTCACATGGCAGGCACTGACCTCTACAGGACCTCATATGGCGCAGATGACGTGTGTCCCTCACTGCCTGGTAATTTGAAGCAGCTGTGTCCGGGTATGAGAAGGTGTGAAGTGATGGTGTTGGGAGTACAGGGTTGGTTGTGTTGACCTTTATTTATCCCCTTGAGGGGAATCGCATGGAGGGTGATGGGATTTGTCTGCAAGGAACTGCAAGTCTGTTCTGATGTTGCATTACACTGCTGCAATACTTTCAGCACTCACCACCATTTATTTATTTATTTTTTACATTTTCCCAAGGCCCCCAGAGCCAGAACAAGCTGTAGTTAGAGGGAAATGTCGGGTGTGCGCCAGTAAACTCCAAATAAGTATTACGGACACATGTAGGCAAAATAAGGGTCAAGTCCTTTATACCTCCACTAGACTATAGATTGTGAGCTGATACTCTAGCTTGTCCAAAGGCTAGAAGTAAATTAAAGATAAGGAGCGACAGAACAGATTTTTGAGAACAATTCAAAGTAGAGTGGGATTAATGGATTAATTGCATATTCTAACCTTTCCTTTTCCCCTTTTTCTCAGCGATATGCACTAAGGGGTGCTATGCCATTACGTCTTGCAAACCGCACGTATGGATTCTGAGTGATTTTGGCTCCACAAAGCAGCTGAGTGATTTGGAGTGTTTGGAGAGATGATTTCCTTTGCGCCTCCCTCGATCCCTGTGACAACTTGTCTCGTGACGGATGAGACTGTTTACTTTTCCTCTTGCACAGATGGATTATGCTGCCTTTTGGAACGTCGTCGCCACATATTAGCCCGGCCGGCTTTGACTGGGAGCTGTCACGTCGGCGATTAAGCTGAGACACAGAGACAAAACTGGGAGAGTGGAGGAGAGGAGAGGAAATTAACTGTGACACTCTTCCTTGCATACATCAACACTCTATTTATTGGGTTAAATTGTGCCATGTATGGGGAGCACGCGCGCGCGCACACACACACACAGTAGAGGACACTGGATGGGGTGATTGATTGAAACAGAGAAAGTAAAAGAACAAGTGACAGAGAGACACTAATAAAGAGGGACAGGCACGCAGGCCAGGTAAGGGTTTTATCAAGTTACCTTTTTTCGAGCCAAGAAGCTACGGATAGAGGGATGGCTGGATGGCTGGCTGGATGGCTGGAAGGGTGTGAAAAGAGAGGGAGAGAGAGAGAGGGGGAGAGAGAGAGAGAGAGAGAGAGGGAGAGAGAGAGGGGACAAACGACACAAACACTTTAACACCCACAGGTGCCGTGTGCGGCCAATTGTGCTGCGAGGCGGCCCGCCTCCCTCCGCAGGACGGAAATCAGTTGTTATTATTTATGAGTGGCAGAGTTGTTTATGCACTGCAAAATAACACCCTGAGAGGGTCAGTTGAGAGGGGGGTGGGGGGGGGGGGG
>JAODLI010002321.1:0-10615 GCA_027575585.1 Percopsis omiscomaycus
TTCTAAATTATTCCATTCCTTTTTTACTCACAATTTGTACAGTGTCCCAACTTTTTTGGAATCGGGTTTGTAGAAGCAGCACGTCTACTTCTCCATTCCAAGGGGAAGTGAAAAACCAGCTATCTATGCGCTCTATATATCAATTATTTTAAAATTGCATCATGGTGGGAAATACAACCTTAATAAATGTTAGCAATAATTGTTCAATGGCTAATGAAATGAGATTATATTGTTGAAGTATGCTGTTACAGCGTGTATTTAACAATAACATTTTTGTTTGTACAAAAATGTAACTATTGCAATGCATGATGGGTACATGATTTTTGCTACTTCAAACCTATTGTCAAAATTCTATTAGATCTAGACATCTAGAGTGAAGACTGGTTGTTGTCTGGTGTAGTAGTGTCGCAAGCCTTGTAGTGTAGTATAACCAATATGTTTAAAATTAAACGTGGAGCGCAAAAGAGAAAGGAAAAGAAAAAAAAGATGCCAAATCAACAAACAAAAAAATCTGTGCCATCTCTCTCTGTTGTGCCTGCGAACAATAGTGGTGGTGATGATTAGCCATGCTGTAGCCGCAGCGTGGTGCTTAGCAGTTCTGCTAGCACAGGTCCAAGTCAGACCAAGGAGGTTGAGAAACGTGGGGATAGACAACTGGTTTCTAATCTGTCTGTTTTCCAGGCAATCGTAGCTTTTCAGCACACCACTACACGTCCCACATTAAATTTGGCATAAATTTGGATAAAGTTGGATGTGCTACTCGCAGAAACTAGACTGTGCATATTGCGAGCCTTGCTGGCTTTTTGACAATCGTCATTGTAAACACAAGCATGTGTTTACAATATTCTGTGGTAAATCCATATATCATTACCAAGGGTTCAGGGTTCAAAACAGTTTTCTTTACTACAGTTGAAACATTCCGAGTCTTTCGGAGTACGGTTAGGTAATTTATTTAGCTAGCTGCTAACTGTATAGCGCCAGCGCGTGCACGAAGACATAAGGAGTCTTCCTGTGGGAGTCATCTGTGGAAGGCAGCAACACAACCTGCCTGGTCAAGTATAAACTCTAGCACTTGTAACTTCTCTTGTTTTATATCATGTGTTGGTCCTATATTCCTGTACTACTAACATGTACTCGCAGAGCACGCTCTCAGCCCCGACAAAGAAATCCATTTAACCTGCGGTACCCACCACAATCACCTGCTACTGCCTTAGTCGTGGCTGGCGAACTCAGGAACTGCCAGTCCGCCGTCAAGAAAACTGAGACCATCTCCGCCTACGCCTCATTTGAGGCTCTGCACTTCCTCGCCTTGACGGAAACCTGGATCACACTGAACAACACGGCGACCCCATCGGCTCTCTCTTCAGCATATTCCTTCTCCCACACACCCAGACCATCCGGCCGGGGGGGTGGGACGGGACTGCTCATCTCTCCCAAGTGAACCTATAACGTTATTGCTCTTTCCCACCTGGCATATCCTCTTTTGAATTCCATGCTGTCTCTGTCACCCACCCTGTTAAACTCACAATCGTCGTCATCTACCGCCCCCCGGGCCAGCTTGGAGACTTCCTAGACAAGATGGATGTCCTCTTAAGCTCATTCCACGAAGATGGAACACCGATCACACTCCTCGGTGACTTCAACATCCCCCCTAAGAAGCTGATTTTCTTAATTTCTTTTCTGCATTCGATCTCAAGCTCTCACCTTCTCCACCAACACACAGGGCAGGAAACATTCTGGATCTCGTCTTCATCAGAACCTGCATCAGAACCTGCTCGCCCTCTGAACTATCAGTTACCCCACTCCCGGTGTCTGATCATCACTTCGTCTCCTCTATCCCCCTAAATCCTCTCTCGGCCCCCACTACTTCAAACTACATTACTTCTCGCCGTAACCTAAAATCTCTCTCTCCCTCATCCCTCTCTTCTGCAGTACTCTCCTACCGTCATCTGAACAATTCTCTCTCCTATCCCCAGACCAGGCTACTTCCACACTCGTGTCCTCTCTAACATCTTCTCTTGACAGCCTCTGTCCACTTAATACCAGACCAGTGCGACCTTCTCCCCCTACTCCTTGGCTATCGGAACCTCTACGTGCTTGCAGAACAAAGCTCAGAGCGGCTGAGAGTAAATGGAGAAAATCTGACCAGCACCTGGATCTCACAGCCTACCAACGCCTCCTTTCTGAATTCACCTCCTCAGTTTCTGCAGCCAAATCCACCTTCTATCGACAAAAACTCCACACCACCGCCGCCAACCATAGGAAACTATTTTCTGTATTTTCCTCCCTGTTCTCACCGCCTATCCCCCCTCCGCCGTCCTCCTTGTCAGCTGATGATTTTGTAACATTCTTTTCCAAGAAAGTGAATGACATTAGCCAATCCTTTGCACCGCCTTCTATTCCCTCTATTTCCACACTGCCTATCAACAATTTAAACACTTTCTCTGCCCTCTCCACGGAAGATGTCCATTTCTTTTAAAAGAAATAAAAATAAATTCCACTCTGCTAGATCAGCTCTTGGATTACTAAGCACTTTACAGTTGGCAATTATTTACTGTTTGAAGAATGATTAACTTGAAGTGTGTATGATAACTTTGATTATTGATATTGACTGTTTGAGGAGTAAATGACGAATCTTTGAGTAACGTTGCGCAAATGCATAAGTGAAGTAACCTTGTTACATGATGCTGTCCTTATTCTAAGAGAATGTCATCTGCTTGCAAAAACTGGTGGTAAACCAGTTCAACTGTCGACAAATGTACTAATTGTAAGTCGCTTTGGATTAAAGCGTCTGCTAAATGTTGTAAATGTAAATGTAAAACATTAGAAGTACATTTTTTTTTTAAAGGAATTCAGTGGAATTCAAATACGGGATTATTTAATGCCGTTATAATTATTATTATTTAATGAGTGTGGGGAAACTACATAGGTTCAGTATCACTTTAAATTGAATTGGCCATGTGTAGCCAGTGTGCAGGTGAGACTAGAGATCATTTTTGTTAATAAATGTGATTGATGTGGAAGGGCCAGTTAGGGTGGCGACTGTAGAAACGTAGAAGTGTACCACCAAGCCATCTGAAGAGGACGTGGGCCCAATTATGTGAAGCACCTGTGCAGGGAGGTGCCCGCTTCATGATGCCAATGGCATGGCAGCCTTCATGCACACAGTCCCTTTCAGCCCCCCCCCCAGTGTCCTCAGAGGGCACTAGCTTGCTCTAGATACAGTAGTTCTATCTGATCCCCTCAGCTTGTAATTTAGCAGCAGTCTCTCGCAAAACTAACAAAGAAATCAGCCTGGACTGTAATTTGTGATGCGACCAAAAGTCCAAAGCTATCGCTGCTCACCTGGCTGGCAATACCACAATGCTGCACGTTGTCTGTTCTGAATGTGGTACGGTGTTCTGGGGAGTAAAAAACTTCTGATAACAATATATCTGACATCTATATTCACCATTTCCTTAAAGGGTATACATGAAAAGCCCCCATTTTAGCATGCATGCCTGGTTATCAAAGTGAACTTGTGACAAACATCATGTAATTACACCTACCTTTAGATAATAATAATAATAATAATAATAATAATATATATGTTATGTGTACCAGTAATAATACTGGCACTCCAATATTATACTATCCAATAACTATATTATGTAATATTATACTATCAAAAAACCTATACTATCCAATATTATTCTATCCAAAAACTAAACTATGTAATATACTATCCAAAACTATCGGGTTCATTGCTGACTGTAGTTCTGTAGTTTTTCAAGTCACGTTTTTCAAGCAAGTACTGCACATTTAAACTCATTTCTTCTTGGCAAAAATGTCCTTCCATTATCTCTGCCCTTCTGCTTTTAAACCTGCCTGCTAATATCTCTCTGTCTCTCTCTCTTCTTCCATCTCCAACTCTCATTCCTCTGTCGTCTTATCAGTAAGAACTGGAGCCTAAGCCCGAGGCTGGCTGGCTGCTAAGAGGAACACGAGCTCAGCAGTAAAAAGAGTCTCCGAGCTCCAAGCTTCGTGCAGCTCTATTGTCTAGAGCTGTTTTCCCTTGTGAAGAAGCACATCTCACTCATTCCGATTACGGCTTACGGAAGCCTGGGCCTTGCTATCCCTTATCTGAACACATGGGCCTCTCGCAAAGTACCTCACGCGACAGACAGACAGACAGAGAGAGAGAGAGAGAGAAAAGACAATTTGTCCGTTCTTTTTGAGAACTTTTCTAACAAGGTTTCACTTGCTCCCGCTTAAGGTAAAAGCAAAGCAAGACAGGCCACGTCTCCTTGGAAAGAACATTTTACAACTCAAGTAGAAATTCACTTCTAAGATACATATTCAGATTTATATGTCAAACAATATGCTAAATAATGTACTAACTAACATGTCTAGAATGTATATTTACAATGAGAAACATTTGTAGTGTACATGAGTCTGTGCAAGACTTGGATGGTTTTCCTCGGTTCATTTATTCAAGGTAATCTACGTAGAAATGTGCTCAAATGTGTCATTATCAAACGTCTTGCAGTGCCAGCCATAGGCACAACAGTCTAGAGCTCCATTAAAGCTGTCCTATCTGTTCCTTGTGCCAAAGGGAGCCCGATAACTCCATCACTTGGCAAAATAAAATCGGGAGGCGGTCACTTGAGGCTATATACCAGCACGCCATGTGTCACCGTGAATCTCACAACAATTTATTATTGATAAAAATGTGCACCTCTTCAAGAAACTTTAGAAGGAACTTGTCTCGCAAAAAGGGACACCCCGTAAGTTACCAGAACCCCACATTTAAACCCAGACAATTGTACTTTTTTGGCTGAGCACACCTCTTTTCAGGTAGAGGTTAGAGGTGGAGCTTCGCTGCAAATCTGCTGAGGTCAGCAAACCGCAGATACTTAAGGAAAACCAATCATAAAGAAGGTGTCAGTTGGCTGCCCCACATTCCGGAGGTGAGGTCTGATTACTGTGACTGAAAACACCTGTGTGGCGAGAGAGAGAGAGAGAGAGAGAGAGAGAGAGATGCCTACCTTGTACATTGCCAGCCCAGATCTCCTCTCTACTCTTCAGGGCTGGCATGGTGCTGTCGCCTGGGATTCAGCTCCTCCTCTCATAGCCTCGGATGGAGGGATGACGGACAGGTGGAGCCGTGCGGGGAGCAATGTCGAGGGGCTTGCGGAGGGATGGGTTGGGCGCCTCGGGGTGGGCGGCCAGCAGGGGAGGCGATGGGCGTATTTAAATGAAAATATGGAGGATGAGGTTCACCTGGATTTCAAATAGGTTGTATATTAATATAGAACCGTAAAGGCCAAGTTTATGTTCAGGAGTAGCTGATCCCTGTTAATGTCAGTAAGCCAGAAAATAATAAATAGTAATTGTCTGTATTTATATCTATATATATATACACACACACACACACACACACACAGGGGCAAAAAAAAACCACAAAACTGGGTAATCCAGGTACTGATATTTCGGTTCAGCTGCTAGAGGGGTATGAAGTCGACTCAAATCTACTCAAAGCGTCTCTAGGTTTCAGAAATAAATAAAAGATGACTTGTGGAGAGTGACGGAAGTGTGGTCTCTCATTCATCTCCCTCCATCCGCCACATTCTCTCGTCCTCCAGCAGCGACAATATAGCGCTCGGCTCGCTGAGATCTCCGCCCGTGCACTGTCTCCACGAGCTTGGGAGCTTGCGGTTGCCTTGGAGATGCGGAGTAGAGGCTATGTGTTGATCGTGTTCCTCTCCTCCTCCGGTTTCTGTCTCCCTCCTTTCCTTTTGCTCGCCTATCCAGTCATGACATCATGGGTCATGGGCTCCCCTCTTTGTCAGTCTGAAGGGAGAGAGAAGGACAGCACGAATCAGTGACCTGGGAGGTCAAGGCTGAACTCCAGCCTCCTCAATTAACATCAAGATGTTCCCATTGACTCCAGCGGGAACCTCTATTTAACACTGTGGTTCAACTACATTCTTGAGCTTGACTTTGCGAGGCATGCTGAAGTAATTTAGTTTCTTTCAGAATCTCTTATTTCAAAGTAGAATAATAAAAAATAGGCAGGAGACTTGATTCAGAATCATCCTAGATGTTTAGATTTAGGTGTTCTGGTTAGCAAGCATTTGCATTACTATTGATTAATAGTCAGTGCTTTGGGGTCCATTGAACTGGCATGATAATAGCCAAATGTTTGCTAGGGTTGTAGGTAGTACAGTCCCATAGAATAATGACCAGATTACCTTGTTTTACAATTTATATTCTTTAATTATATGTCCCTTATTTTTCAAGGTATTTCTCAATGTGACCTGCATTATCAAAAATAATTTTTAAACAATTTGTGAGCAAGCGTGTGTGCCTACATTTATACATGTGCATTTTGAGGCAGTCTGGTATATACTGGTATGTGTGCATACGATTCTGCCCTGAGAAATTTGTCAGACAATGTAGAATTTGAATCCTCTCTGGCAGTGCAATGAATTATGCATTAAACCAATTTTATTTACAAAACCCATCTTTCTCTCTGACTTAAATTCCAATTATCTCAAACCTTCTCTTTAAACAAACCTGCCCCCATTGCAATTGAATAAGACACGTTAACTAGACATCTTTCTGAGGATTTTGTATAATTGCTTGATTTCATAAATGTTTGAAAACCTCCTGTTTTGTGCAGGGTATTTCCATATTTGCATTTACATGTACAGCATTAAGGGTATTTCCATATGTAGTCCAAACATGCATAACACGTTAGGCGATGTGAGAAGAAGTAGCATTTTGTCATAAAATCACTTTTTGAAAAATTACTACTTCCAACCGAAGTTGTACAGTTTGAGGTTTGAATTCAAATTTAATGCATGCAATTGGACGAACCACTCGTGCATGCGACTCCCTGGATTTTCAACGTATGTGTGGATGGTACAGGTACCCTAGTTTGTAGTGGCCAGTATCTAGTCACCAACCAAAGTTTTATTGTTTCCTCTTCTTTGTGCATAAATCCTTTATGGACAAAACACTGGAGTTAAAGTCTGTGATACAGTATGTGCTTACCTCTTGTAAAGCATATCCAAACACTGCCTTCATACTCTTTTTAAAGATGTGCTAAATCTTTAGTTTGGGTTTGCTTAATTAATTAGATCTAACTTTGAGGAACTCTAAGCGGAAAGGCAGACTTTTCTCTCCGCTATAAATGGAAGACGTTCTGGCTTCAGATATGCACAGTGCTAGCAAAGATACTAACGACATTGAGATAGAATGTAACTAAAGCCAAATGAATGTGTTATTGTCATCTGATACTAGCATTGGATTCTGGGAAACAAGAAAATCTACTGTTTCCAAGCTTAACCAAGATCGGTAAAACCATGAGCATACCATGACAGTGAGGTTACTCTGCAGACTGATTCTAGAAAATGTGTGATTTATTCTTTTTTGTTTCGTTTTTTCTCACATTGAAGTTTACATTGTTATGTCTAAAATTGCATTCCAAATGTTACTTTTGGGACCACTGCATCACCCATGCTAAATGCTAGTGGATATTTGATAACTGGAAAAAACAAATCAGATGTAAAGTCATCATCCATTATTAATATTCCATGATGCAATGTGAAATGTACAGCCCCACATGTCTTTCATCTACTTGAAATATGCTACACACATTAGCAGCATGCCAAAGACTTTAATACAGCAAAGCAGAGGGCTTATTGAACCAACAAGCAGGTTACTTATGTGATGATAGCATCATCAGTTCAAATAATAAAACAATCACTGCAGAGAGAGATAATAAACCTAAAACATTTAGGATTGACCAGATGAGGCACTAAAATTAATGCAAAGATATGTCAATGGACCATGCATGCGTGCGCTGTATCTGACTAATTGAGTGGCTTGTCTTGAGTGCTTTAAGCAGCAACATAAACATAAGCATAGAGGTTTGCACAGAAAGCCAAGGGCTTGTTTCCATGTCATTAAACACATAGAGAACTGGACTAAGCTATTTGTTGTGGTCAAATATTGTCAGGAAAAGGAATATTTCAATTTATATAATGTCTAATCAGGAAAGTCAAAATGCAAATACATCGGAAAAACTTGATTGATATCAAAACCCAGGCTTGATAAACAGACAATTAGTCACAGTGGGGTGAAGAAAGGTTTAATTGTACAGGCACAGATAGAAAGAGGTAGGAACCAACACCTTTTACAGTAAACCAGATGTTCATGCAGTGATAAGTGATAATATGAGTGATAAACCTCGTCCATGCAGGGGAGCCCGACATACAGAAAAACTCACCGGCTTGTCAACTTGCGTGGACACCCGCACATGCGCACGCTCACACACGCACTCACGCATTCGCACCCGCCTACGGCTTTCATGCGTGCACGCACCCGAGGAAGGAGACATGAGTGCGATGTGAATTCACTACTCACCCAATCAACTCTTTATTGTAACACATAATTTATAGACTGGAGGGGAGTCAGAACGCAAAGATAAAGGTGGAGCAAACGAGTGGTCCTTCATTTTCCTTCAAGGCGATTTCCCTCCTTCAGCGCAATAAGAGGCGTATATTAAACCCCTTGACCAGTCCGTGGGGAATAGGACAAAAAAAAATGCTGCAATGGGCCCTACGCTATTGGTTATAATGAGTCACCGTTAGCTTGCATGTGCAGGCTATGAGCTAACACCCGATGGGCGGACTTAAAAACAGGTCTCTCCAAAGACATGGACGTGACAAGGCATCAAGGACAACACAAGGGAAGAGGGTAGGTGTGATGGTGAGAGAAGGCAAGGGATGAGATGGGATCTGTCTATCGGTCTGTCTCTTGGCGACGACCTACACACACTTTATATAGCTTCAAACCCACAGTGAGACGTTTTCCAGCATGTTGATCCACCGTTCAACGACCAACAGATGCCAACCAGTCCTCCTTGTCTGAAAGAGGATAAATGTAGCAGGCAAGTGGTCTGGGAGAGCTTTGGGGATAGAGAACTGAATTCTGGATACAAACCGGTTAAAGATAAGAGAGGCGCAAACTGAAAACAGTCTGGAAACATTGCAGATTAAATTCTGGTGGAGATAAGGGGATTAGAAGTTTTCAGTGTGTGTGTGTGTGTGTGTGTGTGTGTGTGTGTGTGTCTTGGCGGTGGAAGTGGAGGTGCATTTGTATCTGTGTGTGAGGAGGAGTGGGCGGAGAAAGAGAGAGAGAACGAATTGCTGGTAAAGGAGCAGCTGAATGGTAGAAAATACAAATCAAGCATAAAATAAAATCACCCAAGCACACAATTCAAGTGGCCATCAGCTCCAAACTTTAAAAGCAGCACAGTCCAATAAAAACACTGCCAAGACAAGATATTAAAGGCCAAACGTTGACAACTTGCTTAAATATCAAACAGTGAGAGAAAAATTGGAATGAGGCATCAGCTCGACTTCAAATTTCTATTTTGTTTGAATAACATGTCACAAAGTAAACATTATGTTTTGTAACATGGAAATAAACACGATGAGATGGGGCCAAATCACAACATAGGCAAAATCCTCCAAGACCACAGTCAAAAATGGACTCACACTCGTCTGGATGAGTTAAAAAACAACACTACCACCACCACCAAGATGTTCACCACTATCAATTTACCAACCACTCCTGTTTGAGCCATGGTTTAGTGTTGGAGTGCGTGTGTGCTAATGTGTGTTTTATTATGTATACGTAAAGCACACACAGACAGACGGATAGACAGACACTAAACAATAGTTAACCTACCTAGTGTAACAATATAGAGTCCCGACACGGTGTGATGCGTAAGGAATGGGTGAGGAGGGATCGGAAGAGAGGGAAAAGGGAAAAAAAGTCATTGATGAAGCGTTTGGTCTGGGGTTTTTTTTTTTAGGTGTCTTTGAAGAAAATTGAGTCCAAGTTCATATCACACCAGACTTTAGAGATAGTGGGGGGTGGGAGGGGGGGGGGGCTGAGGCACTGATGAAAGTGGCTGGAAGAGGGATGGGAATGGAGGGATCTGTGTTATGGTGAGGGAAAGGAAAGAGTGGAAGGGGAGGTGAGAAGGGGGGGGGGGGGGGATTCAAATTCAAAACCACCCCCGCTCCTGTACCTCATACGCTCACAGATAGAGGAAATTGTACACCAGGTAGATGGAAAAATAGATGAGCAGGCAAATGACGGACAGAGCGACCATGTGAAAGGATGAAGCACCTCCCAGCACCGCGATGAGGAACAGGAAGAATATAAAACGAAAGAAAAAATTGAATACTCCAAAGCCTTCCGTTTTTGCTCTGTTTAGTGGGGCGAGGGGGGCTTTCGATTATAATCCCCCCTCTCTCTCTCTCTGTCACGCTTTTTGTAACTGCTCCTTCTTCTTCTGCGTCTTCTCTCCTCAGCAAGGCAGGGTGCCACCTTCCCCTTTTGGATGAGCTGTAACCCTTCGCCAACACAACCGCGCCTTGATGCTACCCCCGAGATAGAGTGTGTGGAACTGTCTGGCGCACAGAGCGCTCAACACAACTCAAACCGGCCTCCCTCAACTCTCCTCCCCTTCCTCTACCAGAGAAGAGAGAGAGAGAGAGAGAGAGAGAGAGAGAGAGAGAGAGAGAGAGAGAGAGAGAGAGAGAGAGAGAGAGAG
>JAODLI010002322.1:0-10614 GCA_027575585.1 Percopsis omiscomaycus
GCTGACCAGAGATCTTGTTGATAGCCAGGTACTGGCGGTCCAGACACATCCTGGCAAACAGGTTCAGCTGGTACCTGAAAGAAAAGGCAAATATGAACTAAAATCAGTCTCTTCAGACCAGTGGTTTTCAGAGTGGGCCCCCCAAGTAGTCACTAGATACCTTTTTTTTAATCTAGTTTTATTATCTTTAAAAAGGGACACTCCTCGATATGTGTCTGTAATTACTCTGAAACGAGCATAGCAAAAAAAAGGTTGTTTTGGTTTGAAATGCCCTCAGTGTGTGGGCTGGGTCGCTATAATGCATTTTTAAACTGTGTTTGGGACTTCAGTTGTTATTTAAATGTTTTAGAACCAAGAACCAATCTGATCTGATCTTTTATAGTGTATGCACAACATTTAACAAACCCATATCTACTGCAGAAATACAGTATCTAGGGTAGTGAGAGTGGTAAAAGAAGACATCTGACCTGTAATAACTGACAATATCCTGGTCCTCTTTCTGTCCCTCTTTAGCGTCCTGGGCCAGCTCCCTGATGCTCTTGCTCCGGATCTCTTTACAGTTGTCCTTCCAGAAGAGCCACACCTCCTCCTCATCCTCTGCCTCTACTGGGTTCTCGCCGTTTGCTGTAGTCTCGATCTCAAATCTCGACAGGACCAGTCTGATGAACCGCAGAAGGATATTACTTCCAGAATGAATACATTTGAACAGAACACGGTGTGTTTAGTGAGGCGAGGCAAAACGCTAACTTGGTTTCAATGAGGATGTCGGCATTGCTCGGGTCCAGAACTGCATTACAGATGAGCTCCTGGGTCACTGGGATGGACTTGCTCATGGAGACGCACAGATCTGACAAGTAGTCCAGGAACCTAGGAGCAGGACCAAAACACATAACACCAGTTGGGGAACTGAGAAGGAAGGCTATTTACCTAGGACAGGTACACTACAGGAGAACATATGTACTGCATGTGCCCATGTCCCCTCCCCTCGACAGACACCATCACCGTTCAAAATTCACAGGTCCTCTTTATCCAGATTCTGGATGAACCCGACAAGATTGGAAACCAAACAGTACCATGGTCCCACACAAATAGTTATATTACATATTACTCTGCTTAGATTCAAATACATTTTATGTTTACATTCCTTAGTAAACAAACAGAATCTGACTTAAACTGCCCAAAAACCTCCCAACCTAGGCCTTTGCTAATCTATGATGCCCAGAAGGATGTCAGAGTCTGTCACGTTGTCAGAATCTTACCTGGGTTCGCGGTTCTTCCTCACCAGAGTGACAAACGTGTCTATCTCGGCAGCAGTGATGTGTTTCTCCAGCAGCTTGCGGTTGTTATGCAGCAGAGCCGTGATGGTGTCCTCTGCCAAGACATCGTACCCAATCTGTTTCTGCATGAAGCGGAACTGCTTGGCTATGTACTCCTGCAACAGGAAATTGAAGTATTTCACAAATCAATAAAACCAAACATCACATGCAGTCAAAGAAATCAACCGTGGATCAAAAATCAAGGTCTGAACCGAACCATGGACTTGGAGAACCGTTACACCCCTAATGAATACATATACAATATATTGTATATGTATATATATATGTTAAAATAGTTATTGGAGACATTTAAAAGCATCTAAAAGGTGTCTCTAAATGCGTCTTAAAGCTGTGTAGGCGTCAGGATGGTCACCATGAGAACACATCAAAAGGATCAAGGGATGGGAGTTTGTTGTCATTTGTTTTGATTGGTTTTTGAGTTTTTACATCCACCCACCTGGTTCTTCCTGTAATCTTGTTGAGAGTGGCGGAGCACTCGGTAGCAAAGCCTGCATATGTGCCTGAAGGGGGCGTGGCGCTGATCTCCAAGCTCCTCCAACCGTAGCATGGGGCCGTCTCCGCTGTCTGTGAAGGGGGCTTGGAGAAGTTTGAAGATCTGTAAAGGCAACGAAGCCGTTACTAAACGGACGACACTCGGATGAAGCCCCAGGCCTAAGAGGTTTGAGGCCCACCTGTTTGAGGATATTCTGCTCTCTCATGAGCTTCTGCCGCTCCCTGTTGGGTTTGTTAACCATGATCTCCAGAACGTCCTGACCGCTATTGGGAATGTCCACCACAAAGAAGACCAGGTCCTCCAGAAGCTTGGTCACAAACCTGCAGAGCACAGGGGTTGGATGTGACTGCATACCTAGCACTCATGGTTAAAACTACCTTGCAGGGAAAGTTCATTATTATCATGCTAGTCTTAACAGACGTATGCAGGGTTTCTGCAGGTTTCAACAAGTTAAATGTAAGACTTTTTAAGATCTTTTTAAGACCATTATGAATGCAATTTAAGACCTATTTCATGTCTATATATATGAAGGGAAATCCGAGTTCCACAAGTACTGGAATACATAACAATATGGGGTGATGTCAGGCTTTACGATTTTCTAACTTCCCATGCGACTCTAATCCCTTTAGAATCAGGGTTAGGGTCAAAGTTCCTAATTTGAGCATTTTCTTGCACAAGGTGCAGCGGGCTTCAAATTCGTTATTTTCAACAGATTTCAACCAAACACTAAATGTGCTATTCTCGAGCCAGATCTCTCACTTACTCATTAGATGAAAGTGATGTTAACAAAAACAATTTTAAGTTATTACTTCTAGAAGTAGATTGTTTTTTGATGAGGAGACGCCACATTAGCCCACATGTGCGACACATTAGCTAGGTGTGCTTCCATGAATTCTGACCACTAGGCTGCAAAGTTTGCATTAGCGGTTATTGCATGTTGGTTTCGTTTTGCACGTTTAGAACTCAGTTCTAGTACTGTATAATGCAATGGCAGCAGGCAGACAGACAGACACACAGACCCACCTCCTTTCATTTTGTGTGATCGTGCCCTTCTCCAGCTTGCCAGCGATGGATGCCAGCACTTTACTTGCGTCATTGGCAAAGTCCAAGTCTCGCACTTCAGCGGGTGGCACGGGCACGATGGCAAAAGCCTCTTTGTCTTCTTTTACTGCCGACGTTCCAATCTGAAATAACAGTGGTTTCACAGTTACTATTTAGAAAAATCAACCAGTCATTCTTTCTGTTTCGTGATGCCTGGGCACAGCTTACCCGTAACATGACGGGTTTCTCCTCCTCCTTGTCGATAGGGTTGTTGGTACTGTGAACCCACGTGTTGGTGCACAGGTGCCTTAACCTCACATACGAGCTCCTAAAAAGCAATAGGAACGCGTGATGACAATCAACATATAGTGTACAGTGTGCACTGTGGTGTGAGGCTATGGAAGGTCTTTAGGTAAATGTGTCATTTGTTTTATAGAGAGGTTTGTGGCTTGATCTTGGTCAGAACAAATCTGTTTCAAACTGCTCTTGATTAAGTGACTAATGGATGTTGTGGGGTTTTATTATTTGTAGTATATATATAGAGTATTATTTGTATTAAATCTGATACATACTAAGAGGTGGTTTTCTTAAACCAATAATAAAATGTACACAGATTATAAAACTCGATTAGAGCATGTGCATTTTGTATCTAGATTTGAGTTGTTTAATGACCATTGTGTTGGCAACGATTCAGTGTATTCACGTCTACTGATATCATCTTGGAACCTGTGTTAGAACCTTTGAATAAGCCCCATCACTACGCCCCGTCACTGCACAGTCCATGCACAGCCAAGGCTTTGCCATTCACAGATCTCGCCCATGTGTCGGTGTGGGCATGTTTCCTCTCTCAGGCGACACTGGCCATATGTGCATACAGCCACATACAACCGTTGGCGTTACAGACTTCTCCCATTCTGTACAGGATTCTTTAAGCGGCCCGTCTCTTCTATAATGTCTCTGGCGTTACGCAATCAGCCACTGCCATAAACAGGCTTGCCTTTGTGTACACGGCCCATCACGGAATTAATTACGCCTCCACCCTGAGCCTGCCTACCGTGTGTCCCAGAGACCCTAGGTAGCAACGGGACGCACGGATGACCGCGAGGCTGACGATGGGGCACACAATGGGAGGCTTTGAGGCTGGGCGGAGGCAGGGTCTTCGATCTGACGGTGTGGTAACAAAAAGAGAGCTGCGCACGCTCGCGTGAAGAGGAAGGAGCTGCCCACAGGCGCAGATACAGATCAGCCAAGAGTCCCCGATATAGGAGCAACCTAAATATGGCATGGGATTTGACTCACAATATGTAATTTTGTGGAACCGACAAAGGTCAGCCGTGAGGAAATATAAATGATCGGTCAGGTTCAATAATCTATATGCGTTTGGCACATATGATGTGTAATACACTGATACAAACACTAATTAAAACAGAAAATGTAAAGTCGTAGATCATCGTAATTTATAGTACACAGCATATGACTGTAAAAATTGTGCCATGTTGCATTCTATTTTTTACATTTTCATATGTACGTTGCTTACTGCTTATGTTGCTTATGTACTGGTTGCTTAAAGCCTGACCCATATGGTTTCCTGTTTCAAACTATTCTGGGACTTTCCTGCCTACCCCAGGCTGTTATCGTTCAGTACAGTGCAACTGTCACCAGACCATAAAAAGTCTCAAGAAACACACTTGCACACAAAATAAACATTGACTCACAACATAACAGAAAGAAATACAGTAGGAACCATAACTGCTAGTTGCATGACACCTTGTAAAGAAAATGAGATTCAGTTTTAGAATAGAGTCTTTTTTGCAAAAAAAATAGTAAAAAAACTACTACTACTTAAACTACTACTACTTCTGGAAATTATAAGGATCTAGGTTTCTAGAACATTCCTGTAGTGTTTGTTACTAAAGGGCAGAGAGATGAGCTATAGGGGTCCATTTACAACTGGAACAAAATGTGAATTAGCATTAGCCATCATTTTGTAGCGTGACACCTTATTTTGTCTTCCGTGTGACGGTCCAAATTAATCATAGATTAACCAAATAATGAAACTCGACCTAGTAATGAATCAATTATGAATAGTGCTAGTTGTGGCTTATTGTTCCCGGGGCTGTGGCTGTGATCTGATAGGGCTGATATGCATGCAAGGCTTTATGACTTCCTACCTGGGAACCATGGAGTCCCCTCCCCTTAGGGTGGTAGGGTCCAGCTCAAAGATGGAGGCAATGTCCATGCCATCAGGAACAGGCACCAGTGTGTACATGACCTTATCCTGGGGGGCTCGCAGACGAGCTCGCAACGCTTCATGATCTGCATCCAGCTAGAACAACACAGCACAGTGCAGAAATGACAATACAGCTTTTGAACGATAAAAAGTGGCCACAGCGTTCCAAGCCAAAGGAAATCATAGAACACACCAAATCAGTACCAGGGACGACAAGACTTAGGGATTATCGGTACATCGCTGCCATCAAATGGTGGGTTCTAGCAAGACATGCATAAGCTATACAGCATGCTGACACCTTGTGGTAATCAATGGTTACTGCCACTGCCACTACTCAATTCTGATAAATGATTTATCCTTTATTACCCTAAGAGCAAGCATGGCTTAAGGGAAAACTGATAAGGGACACTTATCTTAAGAATCACAGGAAGAATTCAAAAGGAAGAGGTTAAAGACATTGACCTATAGTGCACTGCAAACATGGATAATGAGGTACAACTCTGCTATATTTCTCTTGCGGGGCTTTTCAGGCAGACAGCAGCCAAATCTACACATAGTCATTATTAGTACCTGAAAGTTAAAGGGTGTAAAGTCCACCACCTAGACGAGAAGGTAAAGATCCAGCACAGGAATGGACAGATTCGATGGTTAGCAGTGGGACAGACAGGGCAACGCTGCTAAGCACAAAGTAGCTTAAAGTAGCAAGGTTGACTTACTGAGGACCGTGGCTCAGCACTCTCCTCCTCAAAGTCTGGATTCACCTGGGAAAGGGACATGGGAAATATCCACCTTATCAGCTGTGTCAAACTATGTCCAAACTTTTGGACTGGTACTGTATAAGAAGAGTAAGTGAGATGGTTGTAGGAGTTGTAATGAAAACCTGATACATTAAGCAATGGTACATGTACAAAAACCACTGCCCTAAAGTACATGTACCTACATAATATTACAAATGCGTCATTTGGCAGACGCTTTTATCCGAAGCGGCTTTCAGTTACATGCTGCCATTACATGTTGGATTAGGCATCTTGCTCAAGGATGGTTACAGGTAAGCCAACTCTGGGGCTTGAACCCACGATCTTCTGGCTGGGAGTCCTACACCTAGACCGCTAGACTATCCTATTAGGTCCCTTGTCTGACCTGGCTAGGATTTGATGTAATGCCATCATGTCACTACCTACCTACTAGACTGAATACCTACCTACATACATACATACATACAGTATGAAGTGTACATGGTTACTGTGATAGGAAGAGGGAGAGGAGAAAAAGAGCTGCACACACCTCACCCACCTCTGCAGCCAAGTAGCATCCTGTGGCCAGGTGTTTGAACCTGAACAGGCTGTTCCAGTAGCCTGCCCCGCCCCTACAGGGGTCATGATGGACCACCTAACATCGTTGACAATATTCGGCAGTTACAGTTAGTTTTCGGTTGCTCGGTCGCCAAAACAGCCATACACACACGCAAACTAGATTCGGGAACGTGATTCTGCTCACCTCGACTTCCCAGAGTGCTTTGCTGCTGGTGGCAGATGTGGCAGACTGGCGACCTGTTGTCCTAAGAAAAACATACTGACTCTTCCTGTAGTCGTCGCAGGTGAGGAACTTCTCCTGCTCTGCATGGAATAATCTCACAACATCACCCTAGTACAAAACACACACACAGAAAAATAAAGGCATAATGTATTGTCATTATCTAAAGCCATTGATATGAGCAGTAGCCTTTAATAAAAGGACTTAAAGTCTTTAGTGTTTCTACCCCTTTAAGAATGGTTTCCTTGTTGTCACTCCATTTCATGAAGAGTACTACTTTCCAGCTGGTGTTGCAGTTTACAGAATTCACCTGAAAGACAGAGGATGCTATAAAATGGTGCATACATATTTACATTACTTACAATATTAGATGTGATGTCAAACCACAAAACAACGATTGTTTTTGTAATCCTAAAGTAAACAGAAAAGGTACAAATAATATAGCCTAGGCAGAGGACACAGGAGCTATTGAAACTATGCCATTACCCTAAAAGGCTCCATTTACACCTGGCATTGTATTTTGGGTGATTGGATTGCAGTCGGATAGTGCTTGACCACATCAAAGTACAAGTGTTAATGCACCCAAGACGCATTGAGGACGGATTGTGATCTGATCGGCCAAGCCACCTCCGGAGGTGGTCAGGGATGCATTGTGATGACATTGAACACAATTGCGTTGTTTATCCACATACAACAAC
Source organism: Percopsis omiscomaycus (assembly GCA_027575585.1). NCBI lineage: Eukaryota > Metazoa > Chordata > Actinopteri > Percopsiformes > Percopsidae > Percopsis > Percopsis omiscomaycus. The sequence goes on from JAODLI010002322.1 coordinate 7,333, forward strand.
TACATGGGTGGAAATTCGTAAACGCATGCGACCGTTCCAAACCAACAAGTTAGCAGCCAGCAGCCATTAGTCACTAAGTTAAACACAAGCAGCCCTCTCCTCAATATGGATGTTATTCAAGACACTTGTGGCTGGAGTGAAGACGAGAGTGTCTGCTTTCAATTTGGTCCGACGAAAGTATACAAGCGAAACATTCATATCTGTTTTTGTGTGTGTCGTTTGTTGTTTTTTTGGACCCGCGCAAAGAGAGGAGGATGTAACGTGAGCTGGACACTAGATGAGGACAATGTGGACACTAGAGACATATTAATACTAGGTGAAAATGTAATTGGTTAAAATCAAATCTAGATACAATCTGGATACGAGACACATTTTCATGCCAGGTGTAAATAGCATCAAAGATACACTCTTCAATTGTGTTATACTGCCCCCAGAATCCCACATGAGCCCCAGCTCACAACTGCACAAATGTTTGTCAGGCTATAGGGCTGGGTGGGGAGGGTAGAACAGTGTGAGCCTATGAAAACTGTAGGGGGAGGAGTAGAGAGGAATGTGAGCCACTCGGCACTCAGGGGTTCAGGAGAGGGATGCACTCCCAGAGTTTCAAAACAAAAGTTTTGTAACACCACACACAATTATACTCTATGATGTCTAACCATTTCTTTGTGTTCAACAAATGTTGACACATCTTGACTACATAAACACTGGAGTAGTGAAAGTAGCTAGCTCTGTTCACACAGGGCGTTTATGCCAATGCCTCTCATATAGCCACTAGCATTGGCCCCGTCTTACAGTACCTCATTACATCCTGGGTTATCCACTAGCTGGTGGCTGCTAGCATGGAGCGGCTGCCCAGCATTCACAGGGTTAAGGACCACTTTGTCTCCGATTACGACCTGAAAAGACAAAACAAATCCACAGCACAAACATTACGCTGAGAGACGGGAGAGAGACTCCGCCTTCTCGATTGCCCCAGTGGCACCGTTATCCAGTACCAGATGGGAAGGGATGCATTAGTGCAGTTTCATATAGTGAAAATTCTGCCAATGCCAGTATAGGATAGTTTAGGATTTAAAAAAAATTGTGGGAATGTAAAAATGCTGCCTCCAATAATAAATACAGTATGTTTATATGTATAATAAGAATATAATTGGGACAGAAAAGTTTAAATGTACTGAAATTAAAAAGAAATTATACAAACGTATTCAATTCACAGATTGGACTGGATTACATATGATAATGCTAGGCACCACATGGACACTAGGGGGCACATTAAACCTACAAAAGCGTGAACAGTATTGAATAAGAATGAATGCCACTATTGATTAATAACAGAAAAGGAAACCAGCCTCAGGTGTGAGCATCACTTTCTGACAATAACCTTATGTCATCACCACCACCACCACGCATTTGTTAAGGTCAGTCCATATTGACAAACTAGCATTTATTTGATACTGTTTAGGGGTGTAATGGCTCTCCAAATCCACGGTTCAGAATAAGAAAAATGGGGAAAATATCTTGGTTTTATTAAACCACCAACCATTTGTAACACTAAAGAGAAGAACACTTAAGAACATGGTCCGTGGAATCCGTTGTTTTCAACAACTGAAAAAGGGCGCATATCCAGTACCATGAAAACCCTGATTGCCTTGGTAATTGCTTGAGCACGGTCCGAGTTAGCGTGTATTGCATGTATGTCATTTTAAAGACGTTGGGAAGAGTTACACGATGGCAAGCAGACGAAGCGAGACTAACGCCCAGGAGGCTTTGGAAATGCTACAGAACTTGGAGAACGAGTCTGGTGTGGGTTCAGACGTCGAGGTAGACAGTAACCAAATCAACCGACCGAGCACAGTGCCGTATGCACTACGCGCATACATATACAGCGGACCTGACACAGCATGCAAAGTCAAACCGGCCATTTGGACAGTTTTCATTCCTTGGTGGACATGGACATGTTGACACACCTCTGAGACTTTACTGTACGTGAGAACCACACGAAGGCCAAGGTAACTCAGGCACCAAGGCAGCGGAGTATGGCACAGCCTTCCTCCTAATTTTAAGCGCTGACATGTGAGCGCTACTGCGCTTTGCATGTCTTAGCGAAATGACACTTACACTTACGAGTTACACCTCGCAATGTTTTTTTTTATTTCACATAGTTTGAGAATACTATGGGAAGGCAATAGACCCGTTGCCCCAACATTGTAGGGTCTGAGTCTTTATGGGCCATTACTGAGACAAAAAGGATGTATAGGCTACGTCGCTTGGTATTGTGTTTTTATGCAACCAGGTTGTAGTTATGTGGGAGTTATGAGGCCGCTGCTGCAGATGGGGCCTACAAGCTTTTTTTCACATATAATGTATTTTTGCCCCCTCTGTTTAAGCGTATCTATAGACAAATAGCAAAAACAACACAATTATTGGCCGAGACACGTGAATATAGCCAAGCGGTTGTCTCTAAACAATAAAGCAATATCACTAACGCTGTTGTTTCAGAACCATGAACAGCGCTGTTTGTTGTATGGGGTGCGTGCGCCACAAGGCAACATGAAAAAAAAAGAAAGTGGGCTACTGGGGCAGGATAGTCTAGTGGTCAAAGTGTTGAACTCCCAGCCAGAAGGTCGTGGGTTACAAGCCCCAGAGTTGGTCTACCTGTAAGCATCCTTGAGCAAGATGCCTAACCCCTACCTGCTCCATGTAATAGCAGCATGTGATTGTAAGTCGCTTTGGATAAAAGCGTCTGCTACAATGACCTAATTGTAATTGTAATCAACCCAGAGAATTCTAGCGGTACCCACACTGTCTCCTAGGGAACGTAGCTTGTAGAAGGGCTGGATGTAGAACCAGGAGCCCTCGTTGCCAGCTGAGTCCAAAGTCACCCTCATGGCGTTCTTCTCCAACAACGCAGGCAGACGCTTGTTCACCGTCAGGTACTTGTTGCTTTTCAAATGCAACAGCTGTTTTCAAAACAAGAAAAAAGTTACATGCATAAATTTGTTAGAATCATTGTACAAACAATGGCAGAACTAACTAAGCAAGGATATTTCACTGAACAACAATATTTGTGCAACATTTCTAATTAGAATGAATTAGAGATTTATAGGATAGTCTAGTGGTCTAGGTGTTGAAGATACCTACAACCTGGTTGCATAAAAACGCAATACCTCTCTGCTCCATGTAATAGCAGCATGTAATTGTAAATTGGGGCGACAGTGGCACAGGGGGTAGAGCAGGTCGCCTGGCGATCAAAAGGTCGCTGGTTCGATACCCGCTGACCTC
>JAODLI010002323.1:0-10613 GCA_027575585.1 Percopsis omiscomaycus
CCAAACCTCCTGCTCACGGGATGGGGGGAACATGATTACAGCCCCCTGACCAATATACAGACAAAATGGTATTGTCTTTCTTTCTTCTGGCTTATCTTATGTCACACACACACACACACACACACACACACACACACACACACTTGCATTAGCCTGCTTCACCCTTCTATCCCCTCAGGTCCCATGTGCAACCCAGACCCCAACATTGCCCATTAAATATTGATGATGAATACATGAAAGCAGGGCAGGGAAATCAATGGGCCTCATTATATTGCCCCTAACTATTGTGATGGTCTTGAGATCTTTCCCTCCGTTTCAGCTGTAGCCAAATGAGCGGGTAGCGTTCCGATGTCGATTTAATAATGTCTGTGGTGAGGATGAAGGCTAAACCTTTTCAGAGAGGACGAGAGCACTGTTTAGAGCAGATTGATCGTTGATCAATTGATTGATCGTTGTTTATTAAACCAAGTGTGGTGCTGAGCGTGCAGTTTAATAGGCAAGTAGCAGTTCGTGTAGTCAAGCTTTTTTATTATCTATGTAGTGTGAAATTCACTGTCACCAGACACCAGATGACCTTTTTAATAGTGTTTTGGTACAAATGTTTGGTAGTCATTTAGACACTTAATTGACAAAGTAAAAGGATTACTGACCTAGGACTTTTTAATGACATACAGTAATGCACTGAAATCAACTGTGAAAATTACTGGGGGGGAAAAGAAAATGGCCAGCGCCTATTTCTGAATAACCAGCTCTGTTGTTCCATGAAGTGATACTTCTAGAAGCGTTCAGTGCCCACCAGCCGTACGAAGGTGGGCCAGTAACCTGTGGTTTTCTGAGTGATGGCGTGGGAGATCAGAGCCGTACAGGTGGCCCCCAGGGGCCCTTGCCTGACCAGATGTGTATGTGTGTGTGTGTGTGTGTGTGTGTGTGTGTGTGTGTGTGGGGGGTGGACAAACAGACGTTGCTTGATTAAAATGCAAATAAGGCTTCTGCCTGCTCCCAGCTGGGAGAGAGTTTATGCGTCAATATGTAGTGCTGTATAGAAGGACCCACTTTCACTCCCTCTGGTGTGTTTTGCTGCATATTCTGTAACACAGGCGTATCTATGCAGTGCTACACACAGCTCATCTGGCACGCCGCACATCACGTGCACGCTGTCACAAGCGCCGAGAGGGCGCAGAGGCTCGCAACGCCATGTGCTCTAAATATGTTTTATATGTTTTTCTACATGTATGTGAGCTGGTCAATATTTAATCATTGCTCTGTTGCGCCAACATGCACGTCTCTATCAGCTGTTTTCACTCAGCTGTTTTGAGAGATGGACTACGGATGTTATATATATGTTACATTATAAATAAATCCCACCCATTCAAAAGTAGTGTATTTCAATAATGTCTAAACTGACTCTTAACCAAACAGACTAAATTCTGATTAGTATACCGTGGGTATAACTGTCTAAAACGCCTTTAAAATGCCTATATGCACACAGTTTTGCAGTTGGATTTGTTTGTGACTAAATCCTCTTAGTTGTTTGTAATGAAAGCGTTGAATTAGCAGGCCCACGTGTGTGTGTGTGTGTGTGTGTCCAGTGTTTGCGTGGCCAGTCCTGGTTCATCTCTTCATCGTGTGTTTCCCATTGACTCGTACACAACAGCAGGCTGTGTTAAATCTGTTAGCATCTCTCTCCCTTTGAGCTTATCTCCTTATTATGGGCTCAGTGGAGCCGAGGATTATCTCTGACTGGCCTGATGAATAGCATAGATTCTTACTGGGTCCAGTATTAACACTAATCAAACATTCTCTGCCATAAGTTCATTACTTAGACCCGTGTCCGTTTCATTGTCTCCGGTAGACTACACAAATGGAAATAAGTTGTTCTCTTACTGAAATCAGGGTGGGAGCTCATTAATGGGGCTTTCTGGACACTAACCTACCATAATCTACCTATCTATGATTGAACCAGCTGCAGGCCTGGTCTGATGCCTTCATGTAGGTGTGAGATGATTCTGCCTAAAGGGCCAATATTATTCCAATTGTCATTTTAGACAGACCTTTGAGCTGTGAGCTTGAGCAGTTTATGTTATTATTATACAGTATTATTACTGTATAGGGTCTGCATCTGCTAAATGACCTAATTGTAATTTGTAAGCATGAGAATCTCACTCAAAGCTTTAAACTACAAAACATATACTGTACTTCATAATAGCTAAAACTAATTCAGGTATCACTTCATTCAAACTTCTAATTTGAGATTGACATATAGATTGACAGCTCCAAGCGATTAAATATTACATGACATGTCCTTAAAAATCTACAACCAAGACCCTAAACATGAAAGTAGATTTATTTAGGCTACAAAGATGCTTACCAGAGACTTATTATTATAGCACGGATTTTCAAATCTTGTTCCTCAGTCAGCGAGCTGAGATACAAAGTGGGTCACAGGGAAAGATCTGGATGGCTGTCACATGGGAAGACTAGCAATATATATTAAAGTGTCTGGAATCAAAAGTGGAGCGTTTAAATTTCCCACTTGGCCCCTGGATCGTAATGGTTTTAGGACTTTGATTTTCTCCGACATCACTGAGCGTCAGGGGCTTACTGTGTGTCTTCACTGGTATGTATCATCCTCCTTTAGAATCTTCCTTTCCGAGCGGTTAGAATGAAATGTAACAGACAAACAGAATACAGCTCATTTGGAAGTTATGGCACCGTAGCCGCCTTCATTAGTTAGAAATAATGCACCGCTGGAAATTAGACCTAAGCCTGGATCAGGGACCAGGCCAAGATTGGAATCTATAGATCAGTGCGCATGTGTGCATTTTCTCTCTCTCTCTCTCTCTCTCTCTCTCTCTCTCTCTCTCTCTCTCTCTCTCTCTCTCTCTCTCTCTCTCTCTCTCTCCATTTTCCCTGCTTCTCTCCTTCATTCGGGGCAGGGGTGGGTTCAAGATGGCGAGGAGGAGAGAGGGGAGCAAGGCTAGATGTGAAGGAGGTTGGGGGAACAGAGGGGGAGGGGAGATTAATGAGAATAGCCATACGATTGGCTATGACCTGCTGTGATGTCACACTTCCTAGCCTTGCTGCCAGGGTATTTCGAGATCTGGTGAAGTGTGTATGTGTTTGGTTTGGGGGGTTGTGGGGGGCATAAGGTCCTAGCCTTATTAGATTAGATCTATTCATTGTGGTAGGCATGACTACCACTGGCTCAGTCAGCCATGCCCTCTATTACCCTACAATACTGCAGACTCAGCAATCTTCATCATCTTCTATATGATTGGTTAAAGCTTCTCCAAAGCTTCTTTTTTTTCTCCCCATATAATTATGTATTACCCTGGGCTTTATTGCAGGTATATTTGTGACACACACACACACACACACACACACACACACACACACACACACACACACACAAACACACGTCCACAAAAGGTGTTGTGTTTTATTTTCTATAAATGTAAACATTCTCTCTTCTTTGGTAAATGGCATCACCGCACTGCCCCCAACTGGCGAGTGACAGTATTACAGCCACATTGACTTCTGACTGGCCCAGGACTGCCCAGTGTGCACTATGTGTTAATGACGGTCTCTGTTGCTCTGCTGTTGTTGCCGTAGAACCGCCAGCTGCTGAAGGACAGCTTCATGGTGGAGCTGGTGGAGGGAGCCAGGAAGCTCCGGCACGTCTTTCTCTTCACGGACCTGCTGCTCTGCGCCAAGCTCAAGAAACAAATAGCCGGGTGAGACACCTCCGCATGCACTTTGCTCTATTGTTATTGCGATTATAACGCATCACAATAATAAAGCAACAACTTGCACTTACTATCCTCATTGAACTGCTTTTTATTGAAAGTAAGTTATTTTTTGCGATTGGTGCCGTTGAAGGCACCCACCCCGATTTCTGTTTTAGCAACTCGCAGCTGATTGGAGAAAACAAAAACAAAACGGTTATGCGGGGGGAGGGGTAGAGAGGTGTGTCGGCCACTCGGGATCAGCCAAGACGTCAGCCACAGCATAGTTTTTGTTACGCTGGTCTCAACCACAAGGGCAATTCTGGACAGAAGCATCGAGGCGTGTAGATTCAGATTCGCCGCGCTAATACAAATGTCCTTCATCAGTGTAGTTATACTGCCATCTCCTTTCTGAATACGTTGAGACCGTTCACTGCTTGTTTGTCCCTTCCATTTACCTCTCCGTCATCGCCTCCTCCCCTTTCCCGCCGCAGGAAGGGCCAGCAGTACGACAGCAAGTGGTACGTCCCCCTGCCCGAGCTGACCTTCCAGGGCCCCGAGGAGGCCGAGCCGCTCACCATCCCCCAGGTCCCCGACGAGGAGCTGGACGCCATGAAGGTCAAGATCTCCCACCTCCGCAGCGAGATCCAGAGGGAGAAGGTAGGGCTGGAAACAGATACCTGCATACCTGAATACATACATACATACATACATGCATACATGCATTTAGCATACATGCATACATACATACATACATACATACATACATACATACATACATACATACATACATACATACATACATACATACATACAGATGGATACACACAGACTGAGGGGATGAGGGATATATATATATATATATATTATATATAGGGGCAATCTGAATTCTGACACACACACACACACATCGTATGAAGATATCCCTTGTCAAATATTAGCTTCATAGAGGTTCGTACATGTATGACAGGGAGTTATTCTTCCCGGTAGGGCGATAATTCAATATTATTGTTTATCCTATATCAGTGGTGTTGTGTCGTCATGAAATTAAAATATCGTCATATCGTGACACACAATTGTGTAGTCTAAGTTAATGACTACATATGTCCCAAAACACAAGGTGCGAGATTCATACAAAATAGCAAACATTCAAAACAACAGTGAAACTTTGAGCCACGTGCGGAATTCATCAGCATATATATATATATCGATATTAGGTCCCATTCCCAGTGACTATCGTGATAGTAAAACTTTCCATATTGCGCGCACACACACCCCCCCCCCATACCCACACCCACTTCCTTGCTCCTCCGTCTCTGCAGAGAGCCAACAAGAGTTCCAAGGTGATCGAGCGTCTGAGGAAGAAGCTGTCGGAGCAGGAGTCTCTGCTGCTGTTGACGTCTCCCAGCATGCCCCTGAGAGTCCACACCAGGAGCGGCAAGGTCAGTGGCAGGCCAAGGCCCGGCCCAGCCCAGCCCGGAAGAGCCATGCCTATCCTTATCCTCTAAAGCAGCATAGGAGAGCTAATAATATTACAAATAGGTCATTTAGCGGACGCTTTTATCCAAAGTGACTTACAGTGAGTCCAGTTACAAGGAGCACATAGGGGGCAGACATCTTGCCTACATATACATTATTTATTTATACACTATTATACACACATTATTTATATTTTTAGCCGACTTTAATTTGCTGAAATGTTTTGAGGCGTAGCTTCAAAATATTTGTGGTGAAGCAGAAAGCATTACTTCCTGTTTTTTCTCGCCAGTGTAAGTTAGCTAAAAGACTTTAGGTGTTTTTGGAATAAAATGGAAAAAATTGGATAGAAGCTGCAGACAAAAAAAACTCATGTGTGCAAAAGCCACATCAGCACATTGCTTTTCCTCTGTTACTTTTCAACATAATTGCATATTAAAGAATGGTGTTTTTCTGTGTTTTTAGAGTTACATTTTCCTGATTTCCTCTGACTATGAACGCGTGGAGTGGAAGGACATGATCAAGGAACAGCAGAAGAAATGTAAGGGTCCCACAAACGGACACATTACTTAAATAACATATTTTCCCATATTGTCTAATGTATTCATCCTAGTTGAGACCGACATTTGGGCAAGACACCTTTTCGTGTGTATGTGCGTATGCAGTATATATTTTTGTGTGTTCTTGCTGGCCACAGGCAAAGCTCCAGACTAGCTAGCTAATACATAATGCATGACTTAGGCAGAGCACATTCTCTTACATAATACGCGGTGTTACATCAGCACCCCTGAAAGCTCCAACGGTGTAAACCATTGCTCTTGCCTTTAAGGTTTTAGAAGTTTCTCCCTGACCTCCATGGAGCTGCAGATGTTGACCAACTCCTGTGTCAAACTGCAGACAGTCCACCACATTCCTCTCACTGTCAACAAAGAGGGTACGGCGTTCTTCGCACCACAAACACTAATGCCAGGTGGCTACTGAATGTATAAATGATTGATTGGTTCGTGCTGCATGGGAGGCACTCCAGGAAGTTTGATTTTACCCTCCTACCATTTATGTCACTGCTCTAATAGAAGCAGCGATTTGCATACCTCTCTAAGCTCCCAACACCCACCCACCCACCCTTCATTCTCTCCGAACTGTCTGGTTTTCCAGAGGATGAATTTCCTGGGCTCCACGGGTTCCTGAATGTAATCGTCCACTCTGCCTCCGGCCTCAAACAGAGCTTGAGTGAGTCGCTCCTCTTCCATGTGCAGACCACTGAACATACAGACAAAACACAGATGACATACTGTTTCCATGTGTCCCCCCAACAGACAGCTGTCAAAGTTTGATTTTCACATGGAAAGAAGAAAAATAGTACCATGTATGGTTTTAAGGGTTTATAAGTGGAAAAACATTTTCTTTCTTATCCAATGAACCTTTTTAAACTCCAGGGCCATGTAAGGATGTATGTTTTCACTATTTATACTTGCTGCTGATGAACCTTTTTCAACGCATCTCATTTACAACAACGTTTACAAGACTTTGTCTTTGCCCCTTGTGTCGGTCAGATCTCTACTGTACGCTGGAGGTGGATTCCTTTGGCTTCTTTGTTAACAAAGCGAAGACGAGAGTTTATCGATACACAACGGAACCAAAATGGAACGAGGTAACGCCCTTCTCTACCAATCCCCTCTCGATGTACACACGAATAGTGGTGAACAGCATGCTGTGCCAATAAACAGTACCCTGTACGTGTGCGTACTGATAAGGGATTTTAAAACACAAATAACCAAAGACTGTTCTGCTGATTGTGTAGTGCCTGCACGCATTTCCACAGGACAATTTCTGCTACTTACCGTGTGCTTATAATGATGTATAAAGGCTGTGACATCTGGTCCCAAAGTCTAAAAATGTCCTAGTCAGTTGGTCAGCCATCTGTAAATAATGAAAAGGTAATTAAGAGCACAGAGGTGACTCCATGTTACAGCTGTAGACCCTACAAACACACACACACACACACACACACACTAAGTAAGGACACACTCTCGCACACAAATAACCACACATTAATGGGTGTTACAGTCCCTGTGTTTGAGTGTGTAGGGGTTTTACATAAACAGTTTAGAGAAGGAATTTTCCTTGAGCACTTGGCGCTAGCTAATGAGGAGCTGCAGTCTACGACTCAGCGTCTGTCAGTGTGTGTGTGCGTGTCCTGAAGCCATCCGCAAACCATTAGCACAACGCCCCCTTACATAATTGAAGGGAACCTTGATCGCGCATTGTTCCGTTTCTGTAATGCTGCTTTCCACCACAAGGGTAACCGTAGACACATCCAGGAGCATACCTTTTAATTGCAATTGTTACGACGTCTAAGCCATTCATATTTTTCTCAGGAGTTTGAGATTGAGCTGGAGGGCTCGCAGACCCTGAGGCTTCTCTGCTATGAGAAAAGCTACAACAAGAGCAAGCAGAACAAAGAGGACGGGGAGAACACCGACCGCATTATGGGCAAAGGACAGCTCCCGGTAAGCCATGACATCACCCCCCCCCCTTCAGTACGACCGCCGTGACTCACCGCTCACATGTGCTCATGTCACCGCTGTCACATACAGCTGCAAGAAATCCGAAACCCTGTCCAAATCTCCGAATCAATCGTTGGATGCCTCATAACCCAATCAGACGATTGGTTTAATTCGATTACTATTTAACGCTTGAATAGAGGTTTCATTTGTCATCAGTGTTCGGCGGGGAAAATGGATGATTAATCCTTAATGCGATTAGCAAAAAAGGTCAGAGGCTGTTTATGTGTCACCATGAATGCTAATTTCACCGTGCATATCTTATCGACAAACAAAGAAAATAATAATATCTGCATGAAAACACGCACAACAACCCGTTAAAGGAATACTTCACCCATAAAACTCACCCCTCAAAGCCCCAGAGTGCTGGAAGAAGAATATAAGCCTATACTCCCCTCCCTTCACGGAGAATGCAGCTGGGACATATTTCTGACAAAATGGAGTTGATGGGGGATCCATGTTTAATCCCTTATCACCCTGTTGCTGTTAATTCCCATTTTCTCTGTCTGAAAATAGTGAGCTCTCCCAGATGTGTGTGGCATGTGTGTCTGACATAAAAACACTATAGCATTGTACTGCGCAGGCTAGCCATTGGGGCCGACTGGCCTCAGGTTAATGGCAGAACTGGTAGCCATGACACTGCCACAGGTAAACACAAGAGAGTAGAGTGTAAAGAGAGGAAATCAATTAAACAGAAAAGAAAAGGGTGTGAAGAGGGAAAGATAGACAGAAGACGGAGAGAGAGGGGGAGCTGTGCGGAGGAAGAGAAAAACGCAGCGTAGCGCAGTTGTGTGTGTGTGTATGTGGTGGCGGGGGGGGAGCAAGCGGGACGGGCCAGTCCCTAGTGGTTCTGAAACTGTGGTTTCTGCTTTTGAACCGCCCCTCTGAAAGGGTGGGGGTTGGATTTTACAATAAATACTCAAATAATCAATAGTGTCCAATTGCAGATAGATGTGCACTCTGTTCTCTCTCTCTCTCCCACACACACACACACACACACACACACATGCACACGCAGCGCAAACAGAAGTAGATACAGTGGGGGCCATTACTATAAAGGTAACATGACCCTAGTTATTGCTCATCATCTGGCAACCTTTTGAAATCTGGACCCACTGCTCCCTCTAGTGGTCTCTCTGGGCTATGCAAGCTAATATAGATATCGCCATGCCAGCTGGCTGATGGCAGCCAACTCAAACCATTCAGCAAAGTAGCTTGGCAGGCTTACAGTGCGTTTATTCACGCGTACCACATGTTGATAGTTTGCCTAAGCTTCCTTCTCTCTCTTGTCCTCGGGTTTCAGCATTGTTTAAATGCATCTCATCATCCTCATCATCTTAGTCTGCTTTTGTTTTTTTTTCCTGCTCTGTTAATAATTTACAACTGTCTATTCACCTTTACGTGCTCTTTTGTTTGTATGTAAAAAAAAAAATTAATAGCGGTTGTCAAACTTGGCAAACCTATTCAACAGCTTGTAGTAAAGTTAAATAAGTAAAATGACCCCTTCTCTAATCAGACAACATTTGAATACCTCTCTGTCTTTTTACCTACACGTGCATTGCTGTTGTCCAAAGTACGCTCAAAATGAATCGGTGTGTGCTTTGCTTTCTTGGTGTATTGTCAGTCTATGCATACTGTCCAGTAGTTTGTGTCTCAGTTGGTCTTTCTGTCAGTTCACCACCTCTCTCTCTCTCTAAAAGCGTCTTTGTCTTTCGTTTTCTTCATCCAAATAGCATACAAGTTCCCAAGCTTTAAGGATGCATGATTATTTCATTTCCGACATAAAAAAAAACATTTGGAATAGGAGCTAAGTAAATATAAAGAAAAAGTCATAATCAGTCATAACATAATGTAAATAAGCATTCAAATACAGCGTGTATGCCTAACTTAGAAGACTAAGCTAAGGAGGGAGATTAGCCAAAGCAAATACAGGAGTAAACTCTTGTTCTCTAAAGTGACAGCAGCATCTGTTCTGTGTATGTAACTGTGATAGCAGTAACTCTAACGGACAGGCTCCTCTTAACTTGATCTGCTGCACAGACTAGCCGTATAGAGCTGTACACAGCAAGACAAGCAAGAGGAGAGACGTTCATGTTGTGCTTTGATTTAGGATCGTTCAGGAGAACCCTTGCCGAGTAGCTTGTGAACTCAAAAAAACAGGTGCTACCTGCTCTTGGTCTTAGCGTCGCACGGTTTAATATCTGGGCACTCGCCCCGCTAAACTACTTCACTATCATCGCCGTGTCTCTGAGTTTGCATTCAGACTCTGCCTAGCACAAGCTGGTACAACTCCCTGGCGTCGTTTTTTTGTTGTTTTGTTTTTGGTGTGGAATCTCCTCAACTCGAAGCTTTGGGGAAACAGTATGAAGCTAGTGGGCACGGAAGAGAAAGTGGTCTCTCTCCCGGCCGGGGAGACCCCGCCGGCTCAAGAGAGGGCGTTAATAGCCACAGTAGCTCTGGGGGGCCGGGGGGCTAAGCTGTGGAGGCACGTGCGTGGCATCCTGCAGAGACACAAGGTAACGGTAGCCCCTGTACCACTGATATTGTGTATTTCACCTTTATCTCTTTCACTGACATTGAGCACTTTGCACTACATGAGTTGTGCGGTACACGTACACAGATCATATGTAAATTGTGTACTTTTGTTGGGGGCAGGGTAGTCTAGTGGTCTGGGCGTTTGACTCCTAGTCAGAAGGTCGTGGGTTCGAGCTCCAAGTAATAGCAGCATGTAATTGTATTGTCGCTTTGGATAAAAGCGTCTGCTAAATTACTGTGGCACACACACGCTGTCCACACAGGTATTTGTGGGTTATCCGTGCGCCGCACGGCTTTATTTCTGCTGGTACAG
>JAODLI010002324.1:0-10613 GCA_027575585.1 Percopsis omiscomaycus
TGGTGCTGTTACATGGAGCAGGTAGGGGTTACATGGTGCTATTACATGGAGCAGGTAGGGGTTAGGCATCTTGCTCAGGATGCAGGTAGGCCAACTCTGGGGCTGGAACCCACAACCTTCTGGCTGGGAGTACAAAACCTAGACCACTAGACTAGTGGCTAGTGGTTTAGTACACTTGGTGTTGACACACACATTGTCTCACATCTCTCACCTGTTGGCCAGGACAGGACTACGGACACCTTCTTCATGACTGATTTATATAATCTGTGATACCACAAATGCTGCCTTCCACCTGAGAACCTAATTAGTCAGGAATCTCAAACACCTTTTTAAATAAATCAAAACACAAAAAAAACACTTGTATGTACAGTATTATGAAAACTTAATAATGCCTTAATCTAATACCACATTTTATAGGAATAAAATAAGATGATCTGTTTTCAAATTTAGAAATCAAAGTAATCAAGTCAATGCTATATTAGACATTATTATATAGTTATTATTATATTATATCACTCTATATTATATAATTATAATAACTGGCTTCTATTTTGTTTTTACCACAGACCTCATTTCATAGAACTAAACTAGAGAACAAAGGGTTTTGAAAATAATTCACTTCCAGGTTTTTGGAATAAAACTATTCCTGGCAGTGGGTGTTGCGCCCCTACCACCCAGACCCTCTTGCCAGCTTGTCTAAGGCCTTAGGTTGATCTAAAATAGGATAGCTGCCCTACCAGATCAGTTTTAGCATAGTAGTATGACAATGTTGTTTGGTTCGCTCAAGACACTTTAGATGGAGTGTTGTTACTGACTGCATGTTGTTAAACCTAAGCCAGAAAGGAATTATCTCACATTCCAGCCACTGTGGCGGACTTGCCTCAAATTGTACACATCCAAGTATGCATGTGTTTTTGCATTTTTTTGTGTGCATTTGTTTTGTATTACTCAACACTCAACTTTCACTCACTGAAATACCTTCATCATTGCCAATACTATCTACTTTTAGTACGATTAGCCATCATTATTTACTGTGTCGATGAATAACCCAATGTTGTTCTGTGTGGTCCTAGGTTATTATATTTCTTTCTTTCTTTTTTTCTTTCAGAGAGCCAGCTTCTCCCAGGAAATAACTTTACCACGGAGTGCAACATCCCGGGAAACTTCATGTGTGGAGACGGGAAGTGTGTCCCAACCGGGTGGCAGTGTGACGGACTGCCCCACTGCTTTGACAAGAGCGACGAGAAGGGTTGTCGTAAGTCCAGTTGAGAGTTGAGAGAGAGAGAATTAGCAAAACCCATTTTATGTTTCAACTGTGCCTGTAGCAGCAATGCTATCTACAGTCTATTTATAGTCGCATCATTTCTTCTCAGCTGTTGAAAGTGGCTTTCACATTTCTTTCTCCTCTCCTCAAGCTCTGCCTAGTGAATTGAACTAGCATTGATAAGACATCTCAGTCTGCGCCCCCCTCTCTTTCCCAAACCCTTAGCTTCATTTAAGCACCAGGGCAATGCTTAATACCATCAAAGCAATGGCCGATTACTTCTGTGTGAAGAAATAGTAGCCTGCACATTATGGCGTTCTAAGGCAGTACAGTAGTATTTCAGTTTCAATCCTCACACTGATAGATGGGCTTTGATCTTTTTTTCTGTCTCTTTTCTCATCCTCCCCTCTTTGTTTCCTCCCTCGATTCCTCCTCCGGCCTAAACTCCATGTAAAGATCGTAATGTAGATGAAGCTCAGTCCCGGTTGTCTCTCTTTCCCATGCCCTGCTTCCCTTTTTACAGATCAACCCTTTCAATTTCCCCCTTAGGATTTTTCTTCTGCTTTCTGCTTCGTCTTCACACGAATCCACTGAGGCATTTTATTATTAAGAATTATAGAATTAAGAAACATAGATGCTACTAGCTAGTGTCAAAATAGGAGACCTCCGGGTTCCCTGCCACAAAACTCTCTACCTCCAGCCGGCGAATCTCCTCTATCACCCCCTCCTCAGTTCTGTGCTGCGCCGAGTAACTTCCCTGGGGGCCTCTGGTGACACTTGAATGTGTCATGTTTTGACGCCTCTTCTCCTTTTTCACTTCCTAGCACTCCACTACCTCCTCCGCTAGCAGTCAGTTCTCAATGATGCCTCTCACTAGCAGTTGAGACACATGAGGTGCTGAACATGAATACAAATCGTTAATTTGGTCTTAATTCAACCTTTTATTGGCTGCTCCATCCACCCTAGTGAACTAGGCCTTTGGATTTTAAAGTGGAATTAAACCTTTGTTAAACCCGTGATTCTGTAGCTTCCTTACCTCAATAATATAAGTCCTCACGCTGATAAAAATAGACTTCAGAACCTATGGCGAACAAGGGTTTAAAGGGTTTAGGCACTGTCCTGTGCCTTAAACCAGATTCTTTAAATAGAGAGAGAGAGGCCATTACGTATCCAGCAGTTAAGACTTGTCTTGCTTGTATGTCTACTGCAAACTTGTATTAGCTGAAGAAAGTCTATTTCTAATTTAAAGTGAAAAAGTGAAAGTTAGGTGGAGGGCACTGTTTAATATGTGAGTATTGCAATAATACGCAATAGTCTAGAGTATTTATGCAATAAATAGTAAGGACATTTCTTTAGGAAATGGGTACTTACAAGAACTACATTTCCATACAAAAATAACTGAAAATTGTGTAAATCTCTTTCCCACATTCTTCCATTACTAACCCCATATGGGGGTTGATACAATTCTGAAAGTTAAACACCGGCATTTCCATGAAGGACTTGGGTTATTCTGTCTGAAAATTGGCTATTACATAGACCTCGCTACCACCATGTAAAAAAGTATAGAGAAGGCAGTTTTGAACAGGACTAGATAGGACACCCGTCTTCTGCTATCAACGCAAAGCGTAGCCAGTAGCTGACACTAGAATAGGGAATATGGGTTGTTACTGTACATTTGTTTTATCCTGCAGAACATAGGTCCTTTTGTGAAGCTGTTTCATAATTCTAGCAACTATAAAGCACCTCTTAAATAGCTTTCACACTACACACTACTTAAATAGGTTTTCACACTACAATCAAATCAGGACTGACATAGACTAGACAGCTAAAGATAAAGGCAAGTTATTATAAAGTAAATGTCCCTTCTTGTCTCTGTTTGTGGGTGCCTTCAAGTGGGCTGTATTATCTTCAAATAGATGACTAGGTATCACTTGATTTTGCCTAGATCTGCTTCACAAAATCCCCAGAAAATCAGTACTTTGGGATAGGGGGTGGGGCAGAGTGAAGATGAGTTAGGAAAAAGGAAAGGTGATAGGCAGCGGGGGGACATTATATGGGCTAGCTAGATGGAATAACTGTCTGTGAGTCTGTTATCTTAGGAGAAAACAGGGTTTGCAGACTTTGAGGCTGCAACACTTGAATCTCTGCAAGTAGAATTATAATTAACCCTCCCCGCTCAAAACTTGTTCCACTTGTATAGTCAGTCAGTCTCTGTATACTAAGTGGGACGAAACATTTGCTAAATCGACAGTCGGGAGTAATGGCTTCATGATATAGCCTCTTCTGTCAATAGCCTATTCTCTTCCAACTACTGTATGTATAAAAGGGGCCACAATCATGTAAGAAAACACACAAATATTACAGATTTTTTCATACAATAAGGCAATGGTGAAAGGCCTATCCATTTTTGTTTGTCAAGTATAAATTCACAACACCTTCAAGACAAGCCCATTTTTGCATCATAAAGAATGCATTCACAAGGCGAAAACACCCTTTGCATGGACTTGTAGTAAGACAATCAAAGACCCTCACTTTTACCAGCAATTCCTTGTAACAAAACCCCTCTCTCCAATCTCCATCCCCTGGAAAACCTGGTGGGAATTCACCTTGCTCTGTGTTTTTTTTTTTAAATATATATTTTTCCACGGTATGTTTTTGACAGTGAGATGTTTATTCACCCAAAAAGTTACTTTGGTTTCCTCTGCCCTTCAAACACAAGTTCCTCTGTGTTTGTTTGTTTTCAGCCTCCCCTCTGCTACAATGGTCAACTTGAGTCATGTAAATATACTGGCTAGCTCCTAAATAGCAGTCTCTGCTGAGAGGTGCATTTACAGCCCACAGAGTTATATTGCATTAAAGATGTAGCTTATTGTGTTACTGTCCATCCACATTATGTCAGGTCCCCTCTGCAGAATGTTCTTTATTATGTTCAGTTTGATTTTACCTGTGCTCCACATCAAGCCAAGGGAATCTTAAATGAAAACATATCCGAATGCGATTTGCTCATGCAGTCATAACATTGCATAAGCCTATGTATCTTTGTCTATTGACCGTCGCGATATACCCATGTGGTATAATGTTCAAGACTGTTTGTTATCACTGAATCTTTCCCGTTCAGCTATGGGGTGGGTTCATACCTACAACTGTCACCAAAGCTACACCACACAGGACCAGTGGAGATAGGGGGTTGGCCAAGATTAGTAACATGCCTGTTTCCGATAAGAAAAATGACCAACGCACTGACCCAAACGGAAGTGCAAAGCACTGACAGAAGTTCAAATATGCTTCTGTCCTGTTTGTCTTTGCTCATGGGGCTTATAGCAGAGCGATGCCTTATGGAGAGAAAGCAGGCAGGATTGTCAGTTTGCGAGTGCTTAGAGATGAGCATGGCTTCAGTTTTAAGTCGGTTGTTTCAGCACTCAGTGAGAGATGCAGTTTACAGCCCCATAGGAGATGGAGAGTGATCTGGGGAGAAGAGAAGATTAACACAGGGAGAAAGAGCTAACCATTATCAGTGCGGACCGAGGAAAGCAAGGATTTAATGGGACCATGTATGGTGTAGCCTAGACAAATAATGTTTGACTGATCTATGCGCTAGTGTAATTAATACCAAAGAACATGGATGAAATTTTGATCAGATATTACACAGTCTCCTAGTGACTAAAATGTAAATGCTTAATGTTTGCCCACACAGCAAGAAGCTAGCAGAGCTAGCAGCCAGTGGCCGTGTTGCTAACCAGGCTTTATGTATTTTATTATAGATAATGAAGCCACATTCAAAATAAAATATAACATAATAATAATAATAAATGTTTATATTCAAACTCTCGAGCTTGTACAGCCAGAATATGGCCTTGTCGTGCCAGAAGCAGACTGTGCCTGTGACAGTGACATTTAAAGATTGATTAGTCTGCCCGCCTAGTCTATCTCTTCCAGACTGCCCCCCCCCTGACTTGCCTGCTTTCTTTCACCCTGACTCCATTACCTATTGATTTTCCTTCCTTCAGAAATGCTCGGCAAGGTTAGACCAAGCCATTCAAGTCCTCAGCAGTCTGTGTCCACTCGTTCTCCTCTCCTCCACTGTTTGTCACTATTGCCCTTCTTATTGCGCGTCACTTTCTCTCTCTTACATTCCTGCCACGTCCTTCTCTACCTGTGCTGAACAAGTTATTCTCTCCTTGTGAGAGTGGGGGAGAGTGGAAAACGGGAGAAGCAAGGAGAAGGGCATAGAGGTTGTGGCGTGAACAGGAGTTTTGCTGTTAATATTTGGTCTGACACACTAACATGCTGAAGCTAAATTCATATCGTGTTAGCACAGGGTTTAAACTTAGACGGACAAAAAATATGAATTGAAATACTCAACTATATACTCAGGAGGCAATCTCTGGGATAGTGGAACTGAACCCAAAGAAGGAACTGCAGCACAGTTTTTTCTTAAGGTGCAACAGTAAAACTATAATGCCATAAATGAAAATTATTAAATGTCCTCCCAGCCCCATGTAGTAAATCTTGATAGGATAATTTACGTGGGAGGGGACAGAACATGAACCAATACTGTACCCTCACATATTCAGGAAGAACATTAAAAACAATGAGAAGTAAAATCTCGTCCTATGGCACACATACAAAAAGGTCACTGAGGATTGTAGGCCTTAGTAAATAGGGGAGTTCCAGAGGGTGGGGGCTGTGACGCGGAAGGCTCTGTCCCCAAAAGTCTGCAGTCTGGTGTGGGGGACAGAGAGCAAACCCTTGTTTGTGGTCCACAGATTCCGGGCGGCGTCCTGTAGGTACAGGGGGGCCAGGTCATGGAGGGATTTATAGGTGAGGAGGAGGATTTAGTAGGTGATGCGGTACTTGATTGTGAGTCAGTGAAGGTGAGTACGGGTTGGGGTTATATGCTGCCAGAGCCTGGTGTGAGTGAGAACCCTGGCAGCTGAATTCTGCACACGTTGGAGCCTGTCCAGGGCCAACATATTCAGATAGACGGTTGAGGAAGATGGTAGGGGAAAATTTTATTATTAGTTTTGCACAATAAATGTTCTTAAAATACCTCTGTACTATGTGAAATATGTCCTAGTAAAGAGTAATGTCTGCCATGCATTTGCCATACCAGTGCTTTACCGCTTCAGAAGCATTTTTGAAATTTAAAGAAAAACTAATATACTGTGACAGTGGTCACCAACCCGTTGATTGTGATTGACGAAAATAATAGAAAAAATAAATACACAAATACATTATGCTTGAATAATGTTCAGTTTTACAAGCGCCTCTCTGTCTCTTGACCCAGCTGTTATATTTTAGCTTAGCATGAAAGAAATCAATGAGAAGAGTAGGCTACCGGTCATTGCAAATCGTCAATATATGGCACTGGCTGTTGATAGCCTGCTAACAGTTAGCTAGCATGGCGGAGGCTCCATGAAAGAAGGCGAAAACTTTCAATTTTCACACAGAATGGGAAGAGCAATTTATTTTTACTTGTAAAAGACAAGTGTGTGTGTATGTTGTGCCACCAAACACAAGCACTGTCTAAAAGAGGAAATCTGGAGCTTCACCCCAACGCCAACCACCAGAGATTCAAAGAGTGCAATCCGTTCTAGGAAAATTGACAATTCGAAGTTGAAGGCCCAGCAATCGCTTTACACCAAACTTGCTGCTCAAAATAGGGCAGATACTGAAGCCCTATGTTTAAGTCACCTTAAACATAGGAAGCCTTTTACAGATGACGATTTATTCAAGGAAGCAATGGCCATTATGGCAGACACTGTTTTCAACAACTTCAAAAACAAAGACGACATCAAAACCACACTCTGTGGTTTACCGCTTGGTCCTGCAACAGTGACAAACAGGGTCGATAAGTGTTAAATAACTTTTCACTCTGAATATTTTTCACTACAGTTTGTCAAATCCCTTGATGTAATGGACATAGCTCAGCTTGTGGCATTTATCAGAATGGCTTTCCAGGATTCTACAACAAAGGAGGACTTCCTCACTCTTTTGCACTTAAAGGAGAGAGTGCCTGCTGGTTTTATAGCACTGTGCAGTAATAACCCTGATTTTCCCGACTTCATGAATTACCACTGTGTGATTCATCTGCAGGCCTTGTTGGGAAGGTCATTGACTTTTCTCATATAATGACACTGGTGGTCGAACTGATAATCTAGATTCGATTTGTTGACTTGCCGCCTGAGATAAAGACTTTTCTGTGAACAAGGAATGAGGAGCTATCGGATGATCCGTGGCTACTGGGCCTGGGGTTTCTGACAGACCTAACGGCAAAACTGAATGCACTTAACAGTGAGCTCAAGGGAAAAGACCGACACCTGCCCCACATGTCCGACATGTACTGTAGATCTTGCATCATACCACCGCCTCCTCTCCGAATTCACCACAACTTCTATCAAAACAAAATCCACTCCACCGCCACAAACCCCAGGAAACAGTTCTCTGTATTTTCTTCCCTGCTCACACCACCCATCCCTCCTCCCCCATCTGATGTCTGATGTCATCAGTCATTCACTTTTCAAAGAAAGTGAATGACATTAGCCAGTCCTTTTCCTCTCCCTCTATCCCCTGTCCCACATTGCCTGTTGGTAATCTAAACACTTTCTCTGCCCTCTCTGCAGAAGATATCCAAACACTGATTGTATCCAACCGGGCCACTACCTGCCCACTTGACCCTATTCCTACATCTCTTCTCCAAGCCAGCTCAAATGAGATCCTACCATTCCTCACCTCTCTGATCAACTCCTATCTGGCAAAAGGCTCAGTACGAGCTGCCTTTAAAACAGCTACTCAAGAAAAAAAACCTGGACGCATCCGCAGCGCAGAACTACAGACCGGTATCTAAAACAATCCAACCAAATTTCCTCCTACCTCTCACAAAATAACCTCCTGGACCCAAACCAGTCTGGTTTCAAGGATGCTCACTCCACTGAAACCACACTTCTCGTGGTGACAGAAGCCCTGCACACTGCTAAAACTTCCTCCCTCTCCTCAGTCCTCATCCTCTTAGACTTGTCTGCAGCATGCGACATGGTAAACCATCAGGCCCTTCTACTAACCCTTGCTGAGCTGGGCATTGCCAAATCGACACTCTCCTGGTTTGAGTCCTATCTGAAAGATCACTCCTATCGAGTCCTCTGGAATGGACCAAACCCTGCCCACTCAACACTAGGGCTGTGCTAAAAAAATCAATACAGCAATATATTGCAACATTTATCTTCGCGATATACTACATTGATTTCCAGCTCAAAAATCGATTCGCAATATGTATTGTTTCGCAATGTATCGTGATGTAATCATATCGTATCATGACCCTTGTATCGTGATATGTATCATATTGTGAGGTCCTTACCAATACCCAGCCATACTCAACACTGGGGTTCTGCAAGGAATGGTGTTGGGACCCCTACTCTTGAACACTAGATCACTTGGCTCTGTAATCTCTTCACACAGATTCTCAACTAGAATCTCTGAATGTCTCGCTGGCATTGTGCTTGGATGTCTTAACATCTCCTCAAGCTCAACCTTGAAAAGTCAGAGCTACTCTACCTTTCGGCAAAGGAAGGTAGAGTAGATTTTGGCCTACAAGGCAATGAAAGTAACTGCCCCTCTCTACTAAGCTATAGTAAGATTCCAGGCCCCAACAAGAGCACTTTGATCTACCACCTCGGCTGGCACTACAAGGGCGTAAGAGTCTCTCAGCCCAGTCTCAGCCCTTCTCATTCCACCATTGTGGTCCTAGCACCGCAATGGTGGAATGAGCTTTCCACAGCAGTCAGAACATCAGAATAAATACCGACCTTCCACAAGACACTTATAACCCACCTCTTCAAAAATTAACCTTGGTGCCTCGACAACCGGGGTACCAAGTACCTCCTTTCTTGTAAAAAATTATCCTTTCTACTCTTCTTCTTTCCTTTAAAAAAGATTCTTTAGATACTTTAGATCTTTAATATTCTTAGAGCTGATCCTTTAGATCAGCTCTTCAAATATTATGCACTTGTATTCAGGCTGCGAGTTATTAATGGCTTCTTAGGAATTGAATGATGATATTTATAGGAATATAGTTGAGTAATATAATTGAAGTAACCATGATGACATAATGCTGTCCTTATTCTAGGAGAATGTTGTTTGCTTGCAAGAACCAGTGGTTAACCAGTTCAACTGTTGACAAGTGTACCGATTTTAAGTCGCTTTGGATAAAAGTGTCTGCTAAACGCTATAAATGTAAATGTAAAATGAATGCATATTTGGACCACACAAAAAACAGGAGGCTGACACACTTTTCCAACCTGGAGTAAATGTCACAGGCCATCGAAGACAAGGATGCTTTTCACCCTGAGCAGTACTGTGCTCACCTGGACAAAGTAGCAGTAGAGTTCATTCTGCATTTTTGTGAGTTAGACGACATGCAAGATATTGCTGCATTTCTCTCAAACCCATTCCTGCTCATTAATATAGAGCAGGTAGCAGCCAAATTCCAGCAAGTATTTGCTTTTCCAAGTGGAGGTGACATGGAGATGGTTTATTGGGGACTTGTCAGCAGAGAGAAATTTCCTCTCCTCACCGCATGTGCACTAAGAGTGAGTGCCTGCTTTAGATTCACTTACCTCTGTGAAATGACATTTTCACAGATTAAAATAATCAAATCAAAGTACAGGAACTGACAGACACCTCACAGACTGCCTCAGACTGGCTGTCTGTAGCTATGAGTCAAACTAAAAAGCACTCGCAGACAGTATTTAGTCACAGCCATCACACTGACTTGAGTAACATGACTGCAACAGTTTTGCCTTCAGATGGCAGTGTAAAAAGTGATACTGCATAAGATATGACAGAACTGCTTAATTGCACTGACTGAGAATTTTATTAGCACACATTATTATTATTTATTTCAGATTCTACAATGTTAATCTAGTATCACTAGTAAATCTAGTGATCTAGCAAGCATAACTGTTAATAATGGAATGGCACTTCATATGATCTGCTCATGAGATGTTATGATTCTTTGTTGTCTACTATGAAGAAAATAAAACAAATTACTCATACAAAATAGGCCACATACCTTTACCTTTTTTGTTTTGGAATGAATAATGAAACTTAGATTTTAAGGTATTATGTCAAATTATTCAAGCAAAACAGCTATGGCCTGTTTGAAATGCCAGTTGTTTTCTTGGTTTCATCAAATAGAAAGTTGGGCCAAATCATTTAATGTAATTAAAATACAATTAGCCTAAATAAAAGGCCTCAAATTAAAAATATAATATGGGTGTCACGATCGGTGTAGTTGAGCGGTGACCCAAACGCATAACAGAGAGGCAGGCAGGCAGGCAGTGGGGTTCAGGGT
>JAODLI010002325.1:0-10612 GCA_027575585.1 Percopsis omiscomaycus
TATGTGTGTGTGTAGGAGCTGAGACAACAAATTGTAAGTCCTGTTGTGGTTCTTCTAGTGTTTCTACGGTTCTGAATCATACATTTGAATGTCTGTTGTCTGATTCTTTATTGTCTTAAGACAAATTTAAAACTACTATATGACAACGATTCACTTGAACTCTTATAGTTTTATATTTGACATTAGCTTGCCCTCTAGTGGTGTAAAGGGGTAATTGTCAGTCTATGGACAGACGCATGATCATAAGCCAAAAGATCAAAATTGTAGGAACAAGTGTGATCTCTTGGCTTGTTTAAAACGTGTTACATGTCTCCCAATTAAACCTTTATTTTAAATACTAACGTCGAAATAGTGCAGTGGTTACTGTACTGACATGCAGCTTCAAATACTTGACTTTATTTGGGGCAAATCCACGTAACCAGTTATCTTCCTTCAAATAGATTCTCTGCACAGAGAAACCAACCATGCATGCATGCCCAAATAAGATGGCATAGTGTTATGTCTAAATTACATTGTTTTTATTGTTTTTAAGAAAATGGAACATTTTGAAATAAATTCCATTCCATTCCATGAAAAACAGTGGCATACTTTGAATACACCGATCAGACTGGCTTGTGTGAGAATCATGCGAAAATAGGAGAATATAAGCAACCTACTGTATGCCCACTGTAGGGGCACACTCACTGAATGGCAGAGAAGGTCAAAGAGATGAGGTTAGAGATGAAGAGACAGGCAGCACTCAGTTCAGTTCAATTATCAGTAAAAAATAAAATGGATTTATGTTTTTGCATGGGTTACTGGTGTGTGCTGTACGCAACTGTAACATATCTCTAGAGTGGCAGGTTGTCCTTCGGCGTTAGGTCACGTGTTATTTCAAGCATCCTTTGCAAGCTAGGTTTGTGGCGCGTCTTCACTAGCATATGGTCGTGGACCTGGACAACAACTGCGTTGTTTAGTCGCAAGATCCCTTCTCGCTTTCTACCGCTGGGCTGCACTCCGAAATCGCAGGTAATTTGGCAAATATTACGAACAGAACATGACATTGCTCCAACCTTACTCAACTATCGAACGGGGTGCGCACTAACATGATGCTACCAACAGCGTAACGTTATTTAGGTTACCGTGATATCAAGACATCAACCACGTGAAAGAAATATGCGTCTGCGGTGCTTATGTTGGTGACTTAAATGCAACCTTGCAAATGAGTGCTACTGTATATAGATTGTTAATTCTAAGTTCTATGCATGCGGGGCACAAGGGTGCGATGGGCAACACGATGAGAAACAGAATGATGTGCAGGTAAAATATTCGTCGGAGGCGTTTAACTGCTCCATTATTGCGTTGTGATGGATTGCAAGTGGCATTTGTCCTGTTTTTCCTGGATGTGTTGGTTCCATAACGAGCATGCTGATGCAGTTTGCCTCAAAACAACAATTTTTTATTTATAATGCACACCTAATGCAATTTCAAGGAAAGGTGGATATGGATAAGGTAACGCTGCAATGACACAGCAACAGTCACCTGGTGTAGTGTGATATTCATAACAATTTATCTAGTGCTGCACACCTTGAGAAGAAATAATATGTAGCTGTCTGTTTTCAAGGTATTGGAATAGCCTAAACAGGGCCATGGGAATAGGCCTTTTTTTATATTAATTGAGGAATATCAGTGTGGCATTATATAGTTCACCTCTTGCTGCTTTACTTTACTTACTGTATTTCTGAATATTACTGTACAATTACAAATAAAGAGTATACAATACGGATTCTGCTCCGTGCTGTCTTACAGAACAGAGACATTCCCTCACAATACTGCCCTCATCAAACAATCGTGGTCCCTGACTTGTGCCACTGTCGGCTTAGACAAATATCAACTGGTAGAGAAGTTTGCAGGGGCGCCTTAACATGTCTGTAGGCCCCGGCGTTACAAAGGTTTTTGAGGCCTGCAGCTGGATGGGGCAGGATAGTCTAGTGGTCTGGGTGTTGGACTCCCAGCCGTAAGGCCCACAAGGTAAAAACGAGCGGGCATTATGAGAAAAACATAACCACAGTTTGAGCAATCTCAGAGGGGCTCATAACAAGAGCCTTACTTCTGTCTGTCTGACGGCAGTAGAAGTATGTGAAATAACTCCCCGATACTCCGCCTTAAAGCAAAGCAGTGTTGACTGAGCTAGCTATTAGTGTTTGAACAGACGAACCCGTTGATGCAAACGTGTAAGAAGATCACTACTGCTTTTTTTTCAAGCCTTGGAAGAAGGTTGCGGTTGTTCAATAACGCAGTGCAGGCCTTCCATGGATATAGTTATCATTCACCGTGTATGATAACCTAGCCCTTATGCCATATGTGTTCTATTGTCCCTTTGTCCTCTAGGCTCACACTAGTTTAATTCAGTTAAAGTTACACTATATCTAGATACCCTGCCCATAATGGGAAATGTTAATGAATAGGTGTGTGGCAGTGCCTATTTCCAGCCCATGTTCCTTATTTTTCTTCACCTTCGTCTGGCATTTGACAGGTCTTCACCCCCCCACACACACACACTGTCTGACACTCACTTAGATATGTCAGTGTCCCCTTCACACTTCCAACGAGCCAGCCTTCCAGTGCTTTCTCATTGCCCGGCTGACAAGGCGGTGGGTGGGACATTTGATATTGCAGTGGAAAAGTGACAGGCTCGGGCAGTGGGCGGGCTCTCCCTCTGGAGGTCAGTTTGTGGCTAAGGTGACTGCACACTCCACCGGTGGCTAACCAGCTCCGCTCGCAGGCCTACCGTAGAGGAAGGAAAGGTAAGAGGGCGCACACTTCTCGGGTTACATCAGGTTTCTGTAAAATGGGTGAACCTAACCCAATACCACCCTCTTGATGTTTAGATTAGCATTGGCCACTAATTCAGTGACACATTTATATAACTCCATAAAGGGAGCTATTTAAAAGAAAAACATTGGTTTTAACTGGGTAGTGGTTATACGGGTTGTGTTTCGTGCAGTAAGGATTTAGACATGGTTGAATGGGTAAAAACACATTTGCTCAGCAGGTGGTAGTATGGTAGCCTATATGATTCTCCACAATCTTTGCTTTCATCTTGACAGTTAAATAAAAAAAATTTACAGTCTCGCTGTCTTTTCCCTCTCACATTGGGGTGTCCAGAGTGCCTGAGCTTGTTACTTTTTTTAATCCCCACCAGTGATTTGTGACAGAATATCAATATTTAAAACTGTAAATATGCATATAAAAATATATCTTGAGAGAAATGAGAAATTACAGTTAGAGGGATGAAATTCATCAAGTTATTTTGTGGAGTAAATAGAGATTGCTTCGGCTATCTTGCCCTCTATCCCACTGCCCGGAGTAATTATGGGCTAACAATTCTTGGCATGTTTACATGGATGAGAGGCACCTGTTGCCCTCCCCTTTCAAGCTGATATCATCAGCTGCGTCTATTTTGGCAATGTCAGGATAATTAAACGATCCCAATGTTCCTTCTGTTGTGTACTGTAGACTCATGGCCACTTCATTAGGTACACCTAGCTAATCTAACGCAGTCTAATACAAAAGTCCTGCACTAAATTTCCCTTCAGTTTCCGTATAATGTTCAGTTTATGTTGAAACCCTTTAGGAGAGGTGGCGATTCAACTGTATGATCATTTTGAAGGATGTAGTTTTTGGTGCTGTTGAATTGTATTGCGTTGTACTGAAAAGTGTTTATATTATTTTAACCACCTCATTCCAATTAATGAGGCTAGGCTAAATAACACAAACACCCTTGTGTTTAATTCAATACAGTTTAACAGCACCAAAAACTACATCCTCCAGAATGATCATACAGTTGAATCACCACCTCTCCTAAAGGGTTTCAACATAAACTGAACATTATAACAATCATGAAGGGAGAGTTATTGCAGGACTGTTGTATTAGACTGCATTAGTTTCAATAGGTGTAGCTAATGAAGTGGCGAGTTTACAGTATACTACATATAGAAATACCCTGCAACACATTTTTATATTCAAGTTTTAATATCACAGTGTTAAAGAGATTTTGAATTTGTACTAAATAAAGAGTCTGGTAAGAAGACAAGAAAACAAGAACGACACTTTTAAACGTCACTAATATAAATAAGCAAGAATAATTGATTTGACCTAATTGTAACATGAGCACAGTTTCAATATTAAAACTTACACTAGTGACCCAAAGACCAGGCAGTAACCGGGGCCTCTCCCAGTGTGTGTGTGTGTGTGTGTGTGTGTGCGTGCGTGCTTGCGTGTGTGTAAAATAAACAGACTGAGTGCTGATAGAGGAGCGTGCACTGCTTAAATTTCCCATGAGCCTTTGTGGGTGGAGTGTTGGACACTAACTTGGCTCCGATCACAGCACACTTCTGGATCCAATTTATTTCTGCAAACACACACATATTACACGCAGTGACGCTGTGCTGATTCTAATTAGTGCTCTCTCTCTCTTTCTCTCTTTTTATAATGTGGTTGTGTGTTTTTTATCTGTGCGTATGGGGTTGTTATTGTGTAGCAGAGTAATACTAATGTGTGTGTGCTTTCCACATCATAACATCAGCAGTGATCAGACCCAGATGACAAAAAGATGACGATTAAACCAAAACAACACACTCACAATCTTTTGATACGTGTGTGTGTGTGTGTGTGTGTTTGTGTGTGTGTGATAAAATGATGAAGAGAAGATGTTTGTCCTCTCCTTGAACATTTAGATTTTGTGGCTTTAAAATGCATTTGTTAAGTAATTTAATGCCATGTGTCCCACTGTGTCATGTGTCCTCTGTCCTATGCCATGTGTCCCACTGTGTGTCCTGTGTCCTCTGTCCTATGTCATGTGTCCCGCCGTGTGTCCTGTCCTGTGTCCTATGCCATGTGTCCTACTGTGTGTCCTCTGTCATATGTCATGTGTCCCGCCGTGTGTCCTGTCCTGTGTCCTATGTCATGTGTCCCGTCGTGTGTCCTGTCCTGTGTCCTATGTCATGTGTCCCGCCGTGTGTCCTGTCCTGTCCTGTGTCCCATGCCATGTGTCCCGCCGTGTGTCCTCTGTCCTATGCCATGTGTCCCACTGTATGTCCTGTGTCCTCTATCCTATGCCATGTGTCCCACTGTGTGTCCTGTGTCCTCTGTCCTATGTCATGTGTCCCGCCGTGTGTCCTGTCCTGTGTCCTATGCCATGTGTCCCACTGTGTGTCCTGTGTCCTCTGTACTATGCCATGTGTCCCGCCGTGTGTCCTCTGTCCTATGCCATGTGTCCCGCCGTGTGTCCTGTCCTGTGTTGTGCCCCATGTCCTGTGGCATTCCAGGCCTTTGTGTGTGTGTTCTGTCCTTCAGCCACCTGAGTACCAACCTGTGCAAGTGGTGCGAGATGTCGTCTCCGCTCTGCGAGGACAGTGTCTGCTACTCCAACTGCTCCCTGTCCTCCTTCTGCACCTCTTCCGAGGAGATTTGTGTTGCCATATGGTGAGGAGACAGCCTGGGTGTGTGTGTGTGCGTGTGTTATTGTAATCAGGTATTTAATGTTTGTGTGGATGTGTGTGTGTGTGTGTGTAGCACAACTAGGATAGTGCATTAGCAATGCCATGGTTCGGGGTTCCATTAGCTTTGTAGTATGGAGAGCTAGGCATTAACAATGCCATGATATTTCAAATCTACACACAAGGTGAAGTGGGTCATAGCTTGTACGTGTGTACACTGGGAGTGCATGAAATGGGTCGAAACTGCTGACTGCTGACTGAAACCAACACACAAACTTACTACAGCCTCTCTTAGAAGCGAACTATACGACACACATTTCTAGAACTCACTATAAAACCACACTCAACTGCAGTAGTTGAATTCCGCACAGAAGTTCTGCGTGGTCTTTTTCGTTACATTTGTTTCTTGTCAGGGAGAAAATAAACAGTCTTCGCTCGGTTCTGAGAAACTGATGTGGTGTGTAGCTGGGATTCCCCCTCTCTGTGCCCCTCTCATTTCCTGTTAGCATGAGGCAGACCTCTCCCAGTCAGTGGACGGGAGCCAGTGATAACCGCTGATAGACATACAGCACAGGCAAAACCTCTTTGATGTAGGTCAAAGGTCACCTGTAGGTCTTTTTCCATCAGTTATCTGAAGGCCCACAGTTGAAAGTAGCAAAAAAGGTTTCTGTGAAAGTTGTATATGGTGTTGTGTGTGTGTGTGTGTGTGTGTGTATATATATATATACACATTTTTTCTTATTTATTTATTTAATTTATTATAGCTTTATTTTACCAGGTCTCATTCAGTGTTTATGTCTTTCTCTGCCCCCCTGAACCAACAGGAGAAAGTTAAACGAAACCATGTCGGTGCAGACCATGTGCCACCACCCTGCTCAGCCACTAGAGGGCGTAGAGGCCGGCCTGCTGATGAATTCGTCCTCCAGGGACTGTGTGATGGTGGCTCAACCCAGCCAGCAGGGGGCAGTGATGGTCTGTGGCTGCCAGGGTGAACACGAGTGTAACGACAAGATGCTTTTCGACAAAGGAGCCAATGGTGAACAGAGAGAGCAGGATGGGTAGATGGACGGATGGATTGAGTGCAGACAGTTGGATGACATTGCTTTTCTTTGTTTCTTCAGGTTTCTCCAAGCTGCAGAGTAAGGATGTGATTCCAGTGGTTGTGGTTAGTTTGGTTCCCCCTATCCTTGTGGCTCTGGTCGCCACGCTAACCTTCTATCTCTACCGTACCCGCTGCCCCGAAAAACCCGGCCAACCTGCACACCCCGACTGGCCCACCACACGCACCCCCAGCCAATATCAGACCCTGGACATTGCTGGAGGCAGGCAGAGGGGACCAATGGTCGGCCCTGGACGGGAGGAATTTAACATCAACCTGACATCATTTCCTGGTAACCTCATCAGTGACACATCAGAGGGACGAGGTCAAATGGTGGAACCACTGCCAATTAAACTGGAGGCCCTGGTGGGAAAGGGGCGTTTTGCGGAGGTGTGGAGGGCACGTCTGTTGCAAGGGGAGAAGGGTGGTGTTAGCAGCTACGAGACAGTGGCAGTGAAGGTCTTCCCAGCCATGGAGTACCCCTCATGGAGAAATGAGTGCTCCATCTTTTCCGACTCCAAGATGGAACACGACAACGTAGTTCGGTTCCTGGCCGCAGAGGAGCGGAGCCCGCCGGGCCATGCCCACAGGCAGTACTGGCTGGTTCTAGCATATTACAGCCTGGGCAACCTGCAGGACTTCCTGTCCAACAACATTCTCAGCTGGGACGAGCTTGTTGCTATGGCAGGCAGCATTGCCAAGGGGCTAGCTCATCTCCATAGTGACACCACACCTAGTGGGGTTTCCAAGGTAAACGATTGAAACACTTTTCACCACCAGTTCAGAACCACCTCCGTCTTGACGCAATTGTATAAACCTTTCAAAAAGTCAATCAAATGTTGTCTCTGGCTAGTGGTTGTCTCAAGCTAGGGGTTGTTTCTAGCGGTTCTAGTGGTTGGCAGCTATTGACAAACAAGCAAATATTTGGTTCTGTAATGCCTGGTCTTAAAATCCTAAATGCTGTGGTGGCTTGTTCCTGTTGTGTTGATCAAGGTGCCAGTCGCCCACCGGGACCTGAAGAGCAGCAACATCGTGGTGAGCAGCAGGAGGGAATGTGCTTTGTGTGACTTCGGCCTGGCATTAAGACTGGACCTCTCTCTCACTGTCGATGACTATGCTAACAGTGGACAGGTAAACTAATAGTTAACGACACAACATAGAGTCTAATAAATCTGGATCTAAAGTCTAAAGAGTAAACTCCCCACCCTCTCACAAAAGCAGTGCCTTAAGGTCACTTATTTATATGATATTTTTACATGATCTTGTATTATAGGTGGGCACAGCACGCTACATGGCCCCTGAAGTTCTGGAGTCCAGGGTAAACCTGGAAGATCTCGAGGCCTTCAAGCAGATGGACGTGTACTCACTTGCTCTGGTGCTCTGGGAGATGGCCTCTCGCTGCCTGGCCATCGGAGGTAGGAGAAAGTCGTATTCACCACGGCAAATGTCAAGGTCTGGGATATACTAGATGGTATGCGACAGTTCTCGTAGTCAACATGTTGGATGCGGGGGAAAGGGTAAGGCATAAAGACCTGAGCCACTTTGACAAGGGCCAAATCGTTAAGGCCAGATGAGTGGGTCAGAGCATCTTGAGGCTTGTGAAGTGGTGAGTGACTTACTGACAGTGGTCCAAGGAGGGACAAACCACAAACCAACAACAGGGTGTTGGGCAAGGCTTATCAATGTGTGAGGGCAACGAACCGACAAACTGGCTATTGAAGCACAAGTCGCGGAAAAGTGTAATGCTGTTTAGGGGAGGAATGTGGGACAACACTGTACTGTGTATGGGGCGTAGCCGCAGACCAGTCAGCGTGTCCATGCTAACCCATTATGACAACCCAGGTGTACATTATTGTTTGGCTCATCGGTGTATATAGCCTACTGTAGACATAGCATAGACGAATAGAATTAATGATGTTTGTATTTTGTATTGTATTTATACATATAATTGAGGAAATACAATACATGTATTTGTATTGTAGACTCCTCAATTGTATTATATAACCCCAAATCTCTGCCCCAGCTCACTGTTTGCATTTTGAAACATGACTGTCCACCAAAGAATGGGTGGCTGTGGGGGGAGGGGTAGAGAAGCATGTGAGCCTATGAGTGCTGTATGAGGGAGGGGGAGTAGAGAGGAGTGTAAAACACTCGGGTGGGGGAGGGACATGGCAAATCCAAATAATGTTTTTGTCATGCTGGTTTCAAGCTCAAGGCTCTCTCTCTCTCTCTCTCTCTCTCTCTCTCTCTCTCTTTCTCTCTCTCTCCAGACGTGAGAAGTTATGAGCCAGCATTTGGTTCCAGGGTTTGTGAGCAGCCCTGTGTTGACAGCATGAGAGACCTGGTCCTGAGAGACAGAGGACGACCAGATATTCCTACAGCCTGGACACAACACCAGGTTAACTCCTCTCCTCACCTTGCTTCTCCTCTCTCCTCTCTCCTCTCTCCTCATCTCATCTCATCTCATCTCATCTCCTCTCCTCTTCTCTCCTCTCCTCTCCTCTCCTCTCCTCTCCTCACCTTGCTTCTCCTCTCTCCTCCTCTCCTCTCCTCTCTTTGCTTCTCCTCTCCTCATCATCCATGTCTAATGCCAGTGTTCCTACAGGGAATGGGGTCTCTGTGCTCCACTATAATGGAGTGTTGGGACCATGACCCAGAGGCCCGGCTCACAGCCCACTGCGTGGTGGAGAGATTCCACACCCTGGAACAGGAGGCGATCCGCCCACAGGAGGAGACCCACCTGGAGGAGGAAACGCGGCCCGAGGACGAGCAAGGAGACACACGGGAGGAGGAGGGGAGGAAAGAGGAGGACCACCATGAGACAGCAAATGACAGTTTCCTTCCCAGCACTCCCTTCTCGCTTAATGACACCTCTAGCCCTGGTCCTCCAGCCTCTTCCACCCCAAACTCTTCCTGCTCCACCTCCACCCTCTCCGCAGGCAGGGTAAACATTCAGAGCCCCTGCCCGGAGGCCCACTGCCAGACATCCCATGAATCTCTGCTTTGTGGCAGCTCTGCTGTCTGAGCAGAGTAACTTTATCAAGCAGACGAGAGCACCTCTGATTGTCTAGTGACTAGGGTCACTCCCATTTGCATCTCTTTTGCTAGAAACAGCGTCATGAGGTAATATGGTGCATTAGGTTGGTCCTTATCATGGTGTAAAGAGATTTCACCACCAGGAAACAATTCAATGTCCAACAAAGTAAAAAAAGCCAGTGGTAAGATCCATGATACCCGGTTTACCATTTATAACGTCACTGTCCTCACCCTGAATTACACTAGTAAATACCATGAATACCAGATTGTTGTGCCACTCCTGTGCTCTCCTCTTAAACGTGTTGAACATTATCAATGTTTTTTTTTTGCACATGCATAGGATGTTATATTGTACACCGGTTTGATATGTGCCACCATTTTTGGTTTTGCCTTCTGCATGAAGGTTTCTCATATGCTCATTGAATAGCGAGCAATCTCTTTAGGTGTAAGCTGCGTACAACAGCTCTATTTAGCTATTTAGCTCAATTACATTCAGTTCATGATGACAACCCCACCTCTGACTCTCATTGGCTGTTTACAGTGCCTGTGAAATTATCTATTTGTCCACCATCCGTCAACAATCTGGATTTTGATTTGTTCAGCTCTGCATATCAATCTAAAAACCCTCCACTCAAAGTTGTCATAGAACCAGTGCAAATAGCTGTCGATCAAATCATTAGCAGGTGACCCCCTTCAACAAACATTCGACAGTCATTTTCAAACACAGGCGCTAGCAGACCAATGGACCAACTTAAACCAATCCCACGTTGAGAAGAATTTCTGAACACAGGCATTGCTGTCGGCAGCAGCTGAACTACCCCTGAACTATTGACCAGTGGTTTTCTACTCACCTGAGTTTCCAAACTGATATGTGACGCAAAGCAAATCATAAGGAACACTCACTCATCACTCACTCATCTTCATCCGCTTTTCCGAAATCGGGTCGCGGGGGCAGCAGCTCCAGCAGGGGACCCCAAACTTCCCTTTCCCGAGCCAC
>JAODLI010002326.1:0-10612 GCA_027575585.1 Percopsis omiscomaycus
AGCAGGAAGGGACATTAAATTGGGGAATTCTGGCTGTGACCCCCCCCCCCCTCGATACACACACACACACACACACACACACACACACACACACACACACACACCCATCGCCCCAGCATCACGGTGGCGAGCGTGTGTGCAATTGTTGACACAACAAATAACGTAGTGGACATATAGACTTCCTTTCGTGTGTGTGTGTGTGTGTGTGTGTGTGTTTGGTTTTGTCTATATTGCCTCAGACGCGTGGGCCGGTAGAAGGTAATCTGGTTGTGGTGATTCCCACCGAACAAGGGACTGTGATCCTCCTCCCGGTGTGGCTCTAAATCTTCTCTCTCCAAGGCTTCCTCACTGCTGATGCCGGGGCCTCGGTCGAGAGGCGTCCTTGTCCGGGGGGGATAAAGGCACCTCGAACAATGATGGGAAGAGAAGAGGACGGGGTGAAGAAAGGGAGTCTTTCTATTTCGTGTACACCCTTTAACAGTCTCACCGGGGTTGTTGTTGCTGTAGCTAGCTAGCTGTTGTAGCTAGCTAGCTACAGCAACAAGAAGGCCTCCTTCACTACGGTTACTCATCCTTTTTTTGTTTAAACCTTAAACCTTTAAAATTGCTGCTCGCTTAGACCAAGGTGCCCTGAACACAAAAGAGGAGCAGGGAAAATTCAAATTCGATAAAAGTTTCGCTCGTCATGCGACTCGCTTGATAAACGTCTGGTGGTTCGCCCTCCAAACTGTTTTTTTTGGGGTTTTTTTTTTTCAAGACTGGCCGTTGCGTTATACAGTCTGCCTTCTAGCACCGAGCAAACTGTCAAGGCAGGCGTTACAAGGGGTAGGTTGTCCCCCCTCCGGGCTGTGGGTCATCTTTCCCAGCGATAGCTAAGCCTTCTGGAATGTTTCTGCGCCCCTGGGGACAGGGGGCCATTATAAATGACACATTTCAAAGTCTAGGTTTCGTCATCTCCACTCTTTCCAATCTCAAATTCGGTCTCCGCCAATTTTCGGCACTCTCCAAATTAATTCAATCCATAAAAACCAACTTTAGCTATCGCAGTCGGGTCCGACTCGAGGGGAGCTCGCTCAACTGTTTGCCTGTTGCCTTGAGAGAGCAAAGTTTCTGTCACGGCA
This sequence comes from Percopsis omiscomaycus, assembly GCA_027575585.1. Taxonomy (NCBI): domain Eukaryota; kingdom Metazoa; phylum Chordata; class Actinopteri; order Percopsiformes; family Percopsidae; genus Percopsis; species Percopsis omiscomaycus. Next base: position 1,122 of record JAODLI010002326.1, read on the forward strand.
AGGTAACAGTATTGATTTTCAGAGAGCTCGTCTCTGTCCTGAGGACGGTGATTGATCATTGGTTATGGACAGACTTCTCACAATCTAGATTTCTTTTACCACTTTGTTTGAGGTAATTATTTCAGCCCATGAAACTGCTGATTGTTTGCTGGTTTCCGGGAACGATCGACAATTTTGTTGCACACATAATTATTTAGCCTATGAACCTGTCAAATAAATATGCATACGTTTGCTCGCTACGACATCGGTGTAAACCAAGCTATCTAACCATATGCTAGCATAGCTGATGATGCATGTGCCATTGCTTCGTGTCCATAAACGATTTAATGGTAACATTAGTCAAAATGTACACAGAGGAGTTTCCTCCGTTTGTAAACTAGTACATTCTGTTCTCAAAAGTCACCATAAATTTGCATTTAAGTGCGGTATTTAAAGAAAAAATAATAGTCTTTGCGGGGGGGCTGGCCCCCGAACCACCCTAGCATTTCAGTGTGTCCCCCCAGGGTTCAAAATCACTCCTACGCCCCTGCATGTACCTCTGGGCCTGGCCTTCATCATCCTTCATCATCCTTCATCATCCTCTCGCATTGTCTCCCCCTCGAGGTGGGGAAGCTCACCCCTGACAGCTTGGAGAGAGAGTGCCACTTTCACCGGACTGAGGGAAAGCACCAGGAGGTTCAGGGCGGAGGGGCGGAGGGCCAAAAGCGTGAACTGTGACTGTGGTTGTAACGGAAGCAGCAATAAGTGGAACGCGAGGTTTTAGTAACACAGGCCTGAATTACTCACTTTAGTTATGCTGCAATGGCCATCCTTCCACTGCCATTTGTTTCTAAGTGAACCCTACACCTTTAAAGTTGTATTAGAGTTGCCAATCGAGGTGCCAGGCACAATGTCCATCCTTTTAGGAAATGAGTGCTATATTCTATGAACAGTCTCACACGGGCTATACACCCATTTATGGACCGCGTGCATTAAGAGGAGACATTTCTGCAGAATGGAAATTAGCTTTTTGTCTTTATTGCTCTATTCTCAATACTGGCTGGATAAATTCACACTGTAATTACTTTCCCTTTCCAATTTTCTAGACACAACAATTCTGTCCTGGAAATATAATGGCCTATTTGCTTCATATACAGCAGAAGTAATAACAGTATATTAGCTTACCTCTCAGCGGGACTCGGATGAGACCGGGTCAAACTCAGTGCCAGAAATAAAGCTTCTGGCTTTTTGTTAGTCGAGCAGTTGCCTGAAAATACCCATTGTCTGATAATTGCTCCCAGGAAGGAAATGTGATGAAACAATAGGAGACAGTGAGTGATATCAATCTCTTTTCACATATCTCACTCATGCCGGCTGGCCATTTTATTTTGTGAGGCTTTACCATTGCATCCTGAGAAATGTAGACAGCTCAATGGAGATTTTCATAGATATAAATCGATGTGCCATGAATACTTTAAAATGTCTTTTGTTTATTATTCTCAATGAGGACACCTAAAATGTTTTTTTTGGTATGTGAAATTGAAAAAAGTAACCGTGCACGATAATAGCTTAAACCTATTTTTATTCCAGTGGAAGAAATAAAAATGAAGCCTAAAAGAAAAAAATCCTTAAATGTTTGGGTAGTTTTCTTTAACTGGTTTTAAAAATAACCTGACTCTAAGGTTCTTCACGAAACAAAAAAATGATTCTATGCCATTACGCTGAAGAACCATTTTTGGTTCCACCTGGTTTGTTTTTCCTTAGAGTGCATATAGGATTGGAACAGGGCAACCATTTGGGGCAGAGGTACCGACAGTTAAGCCTGAATGGCCGCTGCCACACATAATGGCATGTCTGAAAAGCCAGCGCTGCCTGTTAACGGCAGGCGAGGTGGGGACCAAATCGGAGGACCTTGGACGGGGAGCTAACAGACATTTCGTTCATTTCGAGACTTGCTGGCAGCTTTCTCTGAGCATGTGTTGGAGGACCATAATTGCTCTGGCCACCCACAAGCCCCTCCGCATACCCCGTGTGCAGACTGGGAGAGAATCGGAAAGGGCCACTTCATGTGGCGTTAAAGGCCGGGAGAGGATGGAAGCCGTGTGTGTTTACGTACCGGCTGTCCTTACCACAGAAAAACACGCTGCATCTCGATTACTGGGATTTTCCCCACGTGGGACCTGTGCCTTGTTTGTTAAGACCAGCGCATGAATGTCTTATCTATTCGAAGCCCTTCTCCACAACGATTATGTCTCACTGGCATGTTGAATAAAATGCTAAACTATGGAAATCACGCATGCGTCTCTGTTACCAAGTCAACAATTATGAGGGATTTTAAAACGAGGTGTTACTGTACATGACTAGGCCAGCAAAAAGGAAACTGTTGATATTTGTCCTGAGGTGATATCTGTCCAAGAGTAAATGTTAAGACACAATGCACTTCGACGCATCTCACGGTTTGTGAACCAAAGTTCAAACCTCCATATTATAACACCATTTCAATTATTGACGCTCTGCTAAACCGCAGTCTTTGGAGACTTATTTGGCCCGTGCGAAGAGTGCCGAAGCGAATCCCAGCTCATTACAAAACACAATCAGTACACAAAACCAGTTCAATGGTTAATTCCCGCTGATGACAAGGGGTTAATGTCACCTCTGACAGCAGTCTGCCCTATACTGTGCCCTTCTCATCTTAATGTGTGGTGGCAAACAGACGGTGATATCCCCAGCCCGCCTCATTCAAGCCTTGAATTCACAGGGAACAGAGGGTGCGTCGCGCTTCATAGCCCCAAAATTAATGGTGGGGTGGGGGGGGGGCTCTCATTACGGAGATAGAACCAAGACAAAGAAGTCTCTGAGAGAGAGAGAGAGAGAGAGAGAGAGAGAGAGAGAGAGAGAGAGTTCCTAAATAACGTGACGAGAGAACAGAAAATGAGCAAAACAAGAGAAGACTGCAGGTTAGAACTCTAGCCCGGTTCCTTTGGCTCTATTTATGTTTTTTCTCGAGCATTAATCCCGGCTAACCAGGTCCGCTCAGGGAAGCAGGATATTACTGTGCCCCTTAATAACAGCCTTCTTTCTCTCTCTTCTGTTTCCCCCCTCTTCCCCCCCCCCCCCCCAGGGAGGTTGGGTAACAGCCAGTCTCATTGAAAGTCCGATCAATAAAGAGATATATTGTCATCTGCAGCGCCTCCCTCTTAATCAATTAATCTATAATAGAATGCATTCAGGAGCCTCTTAAAGGGACGGTTCTCCCTTTGTCGACCCCGAATAAATAAAAAAAGACTCAGGGTTTTGTTACTCGTAATGGAACGATGCTTGAAAATACATTCAAATTCATCACTGTAGAGACAGGTGATGTGCTTAATGGTGTTTCGAGCTTTGTCAGTTCCTCGGGACACAGGAGAGCCGAGAAACAAATTCAGTCGAAGAGGGTCGATCGTGTCAGTAGGATTTAAGACTAAAGAGCTAAAGCAAATGTTTGATCTGTTCATGGGTTAAAATGTCAACCATGGTTTTGAAGTGATTTCACTGTTAACTGCTGATATTACAGTTTTAACATTTAAATAATCTTTTTTGATCGATATGAACCACTAGCCTAGATACATAATGACATATGGGTGACAAAACAACAGCCGCTTGTGGTCACAGTAGCTATTTACTTCCCACTCAAAGAGAGACGTGTGAATTAAGTCGAAATGTTACTCAGAACATCGCTGTGGGTCTCCATGGCAATTACTGTTAGAAATCTGTTCGAATGCGACGCATTATATTACTGCTTCATTACATGTGGGAATCAAACTGCTTCTAGGTGATGTGAAAAGACATCAAATAAGGACTTAAATAGGTTTACGTCTTTAAAAGGTACACTCCTCAAACCTCTGCCCCAGCTCGCTGTTTATGCTTTGAAACACAACTCTCCACAGAAGTGCACATCGATGTAAGGGGAGGGGTAGAGAGGATGCGAGCCCATGAGTGCTGTGGGAGAAGTAGAGAGCTGTGTCAGTCATTAAGCACTGTGCTGGTTTCAACCCAAGGGCAATTCTGGACATAATTAAGCAGGGTCCCATTAAGTAACACTTTGAATTGTATAGATTTGCATAGAAGTGTGTTTACATAGTACCTTTGGTATTTACATAGAAGTATGTCTACATAGTACCTTTGGTATTTACATAGAAGTGTGTCTACATAGTACCTTTGGTATTTACATAGAAGTGTGTCTACATAGTACCTTTGGTATTTGCATAGAAGTGTGTCTACATAGTACCTTTGGTATTTACATAGAAGTGTGTCTACATAGTACCTTTGGTATTTACAAAGTTAATTTACATTTACATTCACAGCATTCGGCAGACGCTTTTATCCAAAGCGACTTACAATTAGTACATTTGTCAACAGTTGAACCGGTTAACCACCAGTTTTTGCAAGCAGATAACATTCTCTAGAATAAGGACAGCATCATGTAACCATGGTTACTACACCTATGCATTTGCACAACATTACTCAAAGGTTTATCATTTACTCCTTAAAACAGTCAGTAATTAGTAATTTACAGTAATCAATGTTATCATTCACACTTCAAGTTATTCAATCTTCAAACGGTAAATAGTTGCTAACTGTAAAGTGCTTAGTATTCTAAGAGCTGATCTAGCAGAGTAGAAGGAAGGTTTTTTTTCTTCTTTATTTTATTTTTTTTTTAAAGGGAGAAAAGGAGGATAGAATAAGGAATTGTTTGTGTCAGTAGTGCTATGAAGTAGAGATATACTGTAGGTGCAGAGGGCTACAACATTGTTGTGCCTAATGTTTTAGCCATTGGCTGTAAACACAGAGCAGATGAACTCTGAGTTGATGTTAGCATGGCACATTGTGAAATCCCCGTCTCCCCTGACTGCAGCCCTTGCAGGGTATTCATGCCATGCACGGTTTAACACTGGTCCATTCCAAGGATGATTTGAATCAAACAACGGTATTTGAAAAATAAATACCGGACGGAAGGGTTATGGCAAAACGTTTCACAATAACTGTGTCCTGTGGGGTTCTGTGTAAACATCTAAGGTGAACAGTAAGAGCAGCTTCTGTGATCTATGGCTCAGCTGTAGAGCACTGAAGTCATGTTGATAGCTTGTCACTGTAATTTAATACCTAATGTTGATAATTAGTCTAAATTCATAGACTTGCTTGATTTCACCGACGGCTTTGCCAAATGTTTGACAAAGGCGCCAAACTAACGGCATCACTCACAGGCGAGAGGAAATGCATTTAGTGAAGGGCCTCATCATGTTTTATTCAATCATACAGCGATGCTCAATTAATCAGTTCCTGCAATTAAATTAAATGTGTGCATGCATAAAACATGAAGGCAATATCGAGGGCGTTGCCGCTATGCTGGGTTTCTTTAACCGACCGGTTTGTTGTTAACCGACAAAAGACTCTGAAAAAGCTTTTTAGGATGGGCTACGACTCCAGTGTCGAGACATTTAGGATGTGGTGTTATTTCTATCCATCACCAATGTGGGCAGATTAGAGAGGGCAGATTCAAGTCTTTTTATAGATTTAAATCACTTCACTCCGTTCAATGTAATGCTTCGTTCACACGACTCGTTCACCAACGTTTACGGGTTTCCAAAGCGCCACTAGTCACTCAGGACCGAGAGGCCCCGTTCTCGTTCAATGAACGCGACGCTCAGACTTGAAACAGCGTTCGCTCAGAGTTACACGAGTGAATCGGTCAGTTCTCCCGACCAATGACGTGGCCCTGAATATGCCCACAAGAGACACTTGCTCATGCTTGTAGAAGCAGAAATGTTTTTCTTTTAAAACTAGTAGAGCCGTCGCAGACTTAATGCAGTCCAACAAGCGAGGGATATGTTAAATAATAATAAAATTAAATAATATCAGTGCACAGGGTCGAACGAATCGTTTGATTCGCTTCAAAGATTTGTTCCTTTTTGAGCGAGTCGTTCACAACCCAAACACCTCTAGGAGAGCTATTTGGCGGCGTGTGCTGCCCCACACCTGATCTGCTCAGTGTATCGCACCTCCCGTTGCACCCCCGAGAAATTCCAGGGCTCCCAGTGCTTACGGATCCCTGAGACGGCGACCCCTAGTATTTATTCAACCCCGAAGCGTTCCCAGTCACCCCTTGTCACCTCGGCGTGGAGCGGTGCCTCGTTGTATGTCAAGTCTCATTGGTTGCAGTTTGCCATACGTCCACACAGGCACCCTGAATATTGCCTTTCGCTTTCCATCAGGAGCAAGCGCCAACCCAGGCTCAGATAAACTGTGACATTTCTGCAGCGCGGCTCATTCGAGCTTGTTTGAGTCCATTTTTATTTCCTGATTGGTACACACAGCAGCACAGCAGTCTGTGTGATCAAACACCTTCCACGTCCATATATATATATATATATATATGGTAGATTTGCATCTGGATTCTTCCCACTGCCATTTTAATGTATGCCGCGATGGTAAGGTGAAGGCTATGACACGAACCTTTGCATTTGCATCTCATTCGATATGTGACTTCAGTGACAAAAAGGTTACGTGTCTAAATGGATGCCGTCCCAATAAAATATGCAGGTCTCTATGCAGGCCTTGAATCCAAATTAGACATTTCAAATATGCCGAAGTCCCCGAGTCCCTATCAAAGCTAAAAACCATTTTGTCTTTGTCTTCTTCTACCGGATAATAAACACTGTATCAAAAAAAAAGATACAATAATATAAATTCAGGGTTACATATATATCAGTAATTAATTAAAGTGTGTGTATTGGTGTTTTAGTTTATAAAATACACTGGGGCGGGGGATTATTTCTGCCTGAAGTTTGCCTATACAGTAGGCCTATAGTATATTGCAGCTTAAAGATCATATTTCATGTCGTAGGCTTGGACATATTTCCCACGGTATATATGAGGCCTTGAATGTCTCGACGTAAACGCCGCAATGTGGCTTCAATCCCCATTCGCACTTTATTGGCGGCGTGTTTATCGGCGGGCACGGTCCCTTTAAGAGAACCTCGCTGTTTTTGTCTGAGGAGCAGGGTGGGCTCTATCCACAGCACCGTGTTGCTTGTGATGGTTTTGCAATTCAGTCGAACGAGAGGAGGAGACCGGGCGGACAGAGAACACGCTACACCCGTGGCCCCGGCGGCAGAGAAGGATGGAAGTCTACGTGCAGCGAGAACCGCTAATCTGAACGCAATGACTCGGTTCGGCCCGGGACTACCTGCCGCAGACCACCAACAGGGGAAGTGTTGAGAATAGTGTTGAATATCAGGTGGGCCTAATACGGGAGGCGGAAAGTGTAACCGAGGGCTTTAAAGCCGCGTATCATCTCGTCGCCCGCGGGGTTTACCTCTTTTTAACGGACCATCCCAGGAATTAGCCGAGACGGGGACCGAAGGAGGGGAGAAACTTACTTGGGATGTTTTCAACTCGCCACTTGATTCTGCAGTGATGCGGCGAGCTTTCTGCCCGCGGGATTTCTAATGAAACTCAACGCAGAGTCTAATGCAAAGCACATAGACTGAATTCTAGAATTCCGACAAACTGTGCTACTTTTCACTGTTGCCCACATGAAAAAGCGGAGGGTTATGGAGTATTGGCCGATTTCGTTCATCCTACCGGTTTTGTTTGCGGTCACAACTTTGACATATGGTAAGTTCAACATGGCACGGTGTGTTTTTTCGGCTGATGTGTGTACACAGATGGGGTCTGCGCCCCGTGACAGCAGCCTACATCCCAGACGTTATAGATTTGTTTTGGTCGTAAAATACACAATAGCCATGGCTTCGTGTGCTCGCAATACCGCTGCGACCCCTATGAACGAATTTACAACGAATTTACATTTAAATGTAGTGCATTTAAATGTTTAACATTCACTACGTGGAAACACACACGGTATTTTAAACGTGTGCGCACTGGTAATTGATAGTAATTTCCTCATAATAATCTGCAACCATTTCTAATCGGTAAGGCGGAGAACTTGTTTTGAGTTTTTTGCAGCTAACGTTACGTGTGAAAGCTCACAGTTAATGTCGCTATGGTGCCTTGGCCTAGTCCTCCCGAGAATCCCCCTTTTTTTTTTACAAGCTGTAGACGGTAGTTATGAACCATAAGCATATTAACTCATCTGCGAAAGTGTTGCTTCAGTAAATACAGGTGCCCCCTTGAGACCACACACGCTAAAGGTACATACGTAGGCCAATATCCATCTTGGCAAAACGTTCTTGTCACAAAATTACGTTGAAAAGTATCCTGTAGGCCTACGTGATAACATTCTCCTACAGTACAGAGCGTCTACTTTGCCAACATCGTAGATGACGCAACAGTTGATGCTTTAACAATTATTTAACACAAAATAATACGATGTGACCCCAACACTCAACTGCCCCATGCCTGGCCGTCACTTTCCCGGCCCCTTTTTACCCGGAGCCAGAGTCATATTTCAGGGCCCGTTTGGTCAGTAAGACGACACTGGCTCTGTTACTGCCAGTCACCTCTGTGTCCAGCAGTCAAACCGACAGTGTCTGGGAACATCTCCTAAACGGCTGTCAAAGGGCTGTGTGTTTGCTCTGCCCCCCACCCCCCCTTTTTTTATAAGTAACTTGATGCAGGCCTTCAAAACAGCTGTCTGCCTTCTCATGATGGCCCGTAATCAGGGCCGTAACCCCATCAAACCTCTTTCCCACACCGCAATTATACAGTCTGCTCTGTAAGACCCTGTCCTCCTTGTGGGAGGGAATACTGGCTGAAAGAGCAACAACCACACGTTTGGATCACTTTGACCTCAGACTGTAACTTTGACGGTTATTATTAACGCGTCACACAAGGTGTCACTGTCGCGCGTCGTTCCTTAATTGGGCGACTTGAATGACGTGTCGCCGGGGTAACAGGGATGAGTCACTATAGGAACACAGCAGGCCGACAACATGTTTGTCGTTTGTCAACAACGTGGAGGCGCCTGCCTGTCAATCCGGCACATTCTGGTAAGGCGGAGTGTGCCGGGCGCTTATGGGAGGGAAGATGGCGATTTTTAGGGTGCAGAAAATATGCACACACACACAACTCAAACGCAGTGTGTCACCCACCTGTCGGCCCATCTGTTATTTTCAAATCAATCAAGCTGTCAATAGCTTTGCACGCTTTGCCGTGATATGTGGACTGTAGCTACATGGCATATAGCCGAGGTACTAGCTTATAATTAGCTATGCTAACTGAAAACAACCATGGAACCGTGCTGAAAGTCATCCTGCTACTGTAAGCAGTGAGCCTTATTAAAATTGTCTAATGAATTGCTGACTATTTTTTATTTCTTGTCTCTATTGCCTCTTGGAGTCTAAAATCAGACAAAGGAGAAAGAAAGAAGTCACTGAGTTCAGTATCCACGATTTGCCACTGAACAGTCGTTGCAGTAATAGTCTGTGGCTCCGGTAAATACAACCCCAAATCAGAAAAAGTTGGGACAGTATGGAAAACACAAATAAAAAAAGAAAGTAGTGATTTCTAAATGT